>CAUYQU010017986.1:0-37471 GCA_963574635.1 Cheracebus regulus | reverse complement strand
AAAAAAAAAAAAAAAAAAAAAAAAAAGCTCATAGGCCCATATATAGTGTGATTCCTAAACTAAAACATCGAATAGTTTAACCAGCTAATTAGCTACTGATAATAAGAGTTGCTAATTTCTTAACCATTTTCCATCTCAGTTTAACCACTTATAACAGTTCATTTCCTTAAAGCTTGCTTCATTATATAGAAGCAGCCCTCCTCTCCACTAGCATTCCTTGTCTTTGTTTTTTATTTTGTTTTGTTTTGTTGAGATGGAGTCTTGCTCTGTCACCCAGGTTGGAATGCAGTGGTGTGATCTCGGCTCACTGCAACCTCCACCTCGCAGGTTCAAGTGATTCTCCTGCATCAGCCTCCTGAGTAGCTGGGATTACAGGTATGCACCACCACATCCAGCTAATTTTTGTATTTTTAGTAGAGACAGGGTTTCACCATGTTGGTCAGGCTGGTCTTGAACTCCTGACCTCAAGTGATCTGCCCACCTCAGCCTCCCAGAGTACTGGGATTACAGGCATGAGCCACTGTCCTTGGCCTCTCCTTGTCTTTGAAACCTCACTGTGAATAAGGAAACTGAAGTATCAGCATTGGATAGGCCTAAGACATATACCCATCCCTGCAGCCAGGTAGTTGGGTAGTGTGATTGGCAGTCCTGCCTGAGTCCTAGAGAGAAGGGCAGTTGAGATGAGATATGAGGGCCTGACCTAAGAATGTATGTAGTTCAAGTTAATATTTACTGGATGTTTGCCATCCTCACCCTCTCATAAACGTAAAGAAATTTATAATGAAATAAAATAGCTGCACTCTTGTCTTCTATTTAGATAGAAGAAAAGTATTGTTATATTCAAAGAGAAATTGATGTTACTGTTATTCACATAACTTTACTTATTAGTTTGAGGGAACTGGCTCATAATTTCTCTCACACTTGGGTAGATTGAAAGTAAACTTGCAAAACATTTTCATAAAAATTATTATTTTTTAAGTATTTGAAAACATTGGAGTAGAAAGGAACCTTGGAGATTAGTTCAGCCTCAGCATTTTACAGATGTTTTCATACTTTTATTCTGTGTATTTTCCCTTTTCTTTTGGTATTTCTTCTCTTACCTTTTACGTGTAATTAATGGAGTTCATAACAGACCTGATTTTTTAAAATGAATTTTAAAATTTCCATTTCTTAACGTTAAATGGAGTAGCAGTTATATATGAATTCTAAGAATTAAGTTGCTTTTCAATGGATTTCTTTTCGGTTGGTTAATTGCTTTCAACCAGTTAAAAAGTATTCATGCCTTTGACTTTTGAAAATTAAAAATTACCTTTCAGAGTCCTTACATATACTTTCCTTCCCTTAAATTTTCCATCTTTTTAACATGAATAAAAAAGAAAGTTACTTCTAATCCAAATGGTTCTTGCTGTTCTATCCAACTTCCTTAGATATGAATGACCTACATAAGATCCTATATTTTCTCTCTGGTTCTTCCTTGCTACTGTTTTCTCAGCATTACTTGTATTTTTCCATTTGCTTGAAGACAAAGCACTTAAAAATGTCTCAAAGTGAGTTGTATGTTAATCCATTTACAACATCTTGTGAGTGTAGCATTCTTCCTTGTACCTTCATTTAATGAAAAGTTTCTCCTTTTTGTATGTGTATAAAAGTGTGCCTTCCTAGAATGTTTTGAAGTCATTTGAAGATCCTGTTCTCCCAAGCACAGGGATGTGGTAACATTGCATTTTTAATTCCTTTTACCAGAATGGGAGACCATGACCGAGAATGAGGAGGTGACATCAAAGCCAAGTAGTTCTCAAAGAGCAGACTCTCAGAAAGGAACATCAAAAAGACTTCAAGGAAGTGTTCCCCAGGTTCTTGATTTTGAAGAAGACTGTGAATGGCAAGTTTTGGCAAGTCAGTGGGAAAATGAAACAGAGGAAAGGGCAGATACAGTGAAGAAAGTTTCTCTTTGTGAACGAGACAAGAAGAAAAGGACTCCACCAGAGAAGCAAGGCCAAAAGTGGAAAGAATTTGGAGAAAGCTTGACTCTTGGTTCAGCTATTTCTGAAAGTTTAATAGGTACTGAAGGAAAGAAGGTTTATAAATGTGATATATGTTGTAAACATTTTAATAAAATTTCCCATCTTATAAACCATAGGAGAATCCACACTGGTGAGAAACCTCATAAATGTAAGGAATGTGGAAAAGGCTTTATTCAGCGTTCGAGCCTTCTAATGCATTTACGGAACCATTCAGGGGAGAAACCTTATAAATGTAATGAATGTGGGAAAGCATTTTCTCAAAGTGCTTACCTTCTAAACCATCAGAGGATCCACACTGGGGAGAAACCTTATAAGTGTAAGGAGTGTGGAAAGGGTTTCTATAGGCACTCAGGCCTAATTATACATCTAAGGCGTCATTCAGGGGAAAGACCCTATAAGTGTAATGAATGTGGGAAAGTTTTCTCTCAGAATGCTTACCTCATTGACCATCAGAGGCTCCACAAAGGGGAAGAACCTTATAAGTGTAATAAGTGTCAGAAAGCTTTCATTCTGAAGAAGAGCCTCATTCTGCACCAGAGAATCCATTCTGGGGAAAAACCCTATAAATGTGATGAATGTGGAAAGACGTTTGCTCAGACCACTTACCTTATTGACCATCAGCGACTCCACAGTGCAGAGAACCCTTACAAGTGTAAAGAATGTGGGAAAGTTTTCATTCGAAGTAAAAGCCTCCTATTACATCAGAGAGTCCACACAGAAAAGAAAACCTTTGGTTGTAAAAAGTGTGGGAAGATTTTCAGTTCTAAGTCAAACTTCATTGACCATAAAAGGATGCATAGCAGAGAGAAACCTTATAAATGCACTGAATGTGGGAAAGCCTTCACTCAGAGCGCTTACCTTTTTGACCACCAGAGACTCCACAATGGGGAGAAGCCCTATGAATGTAATGAATGTGGGAAAGTTTTTATTCTGAAGAAGAGCCTCATTTTACATCAAAGGTTCCACACTGGAGAGAATCTCTATGAATGTAAAGATTGTGGCAAGGTCTTTGGTTCGAACAGAAACCTCATTGACCATGAAAGACTCCACAATGGGGAGAAGCCATATGAATGCAGAGAGTGTGGGAAAACCTTTATTATGAGCAAAAGTTTTATGGTCCATCAGAAACTCCATACACAAGAGAAAGCCTACAAATGTGAGGATTGTGGGAAGGCTTTCAGTTACAATTCAAGCCTGCTTGTACATCGGAGGATCCACACCGGAGAAAAACCCTTTGAATGTAGTGAGTGTGGAAGAGCTTTCAGTTCAAACAGAAACCTCATTGAACACAAGAGAATCCACAGTGGTGAGAAACCCTATGAGTGTGATGAGTGTGGCAAATGCTTCATTCTGAAGAAAAGCCTCATTGGACATCAGAGAATTCACACAAGGGAAAAATCTTATAAATGCAATGACTGTGGGAAAGTCTTCAGTTACCGCTCAAACCTTATAGCCCATCAGAGGATCCACACTGGCGAGAAGCCCTATGCATGTAATGAATGTGGAAAAGGTTTTACCTACAACAGAAACCTGATTGAACATCAAAGAATTCACAGTGGAGAAAAAACCTACGAATGTCATATATGTAGGAAAGTCCTCACCTCTAGTAGAAATCTTATGGTACATCAAAGAATCCACACTGGAGAGAAACCTTATAAATGTAATGAGTGTGGAAAAGACTTTAGTCAGAATAAAAACCTTGTTGTACATCAGAGAATGCACACTGGGGAAAAACCTTATGAGTGTGAGAAGTGTAGGAAATCCTTTACTTCTAAGAGGAATTTAGTTGGCCACCAGAGAATTCACACAGGGGAGAAACCCTATGGGTGTAATGATTGTAGTAAAGTTTTTAGGCAAAGAAAAAACCTTACTGTACATCAGAAAATCCATACAGATGAAAAACCTTGTGAATGTGATGCGTCTGAAAAAGAATTCTCTCAGACTTCCAGCTTTCATCTTCAACAGAAAATCCATACCATTGAGGAATTCTCTTGGTTACAAAACACCAATGAGTCCAAGATTGAGATTCAAAAAATCTAGTGTCATATGTAAAATGGAATAGAATCCCTGCCTACGTAAGTAACTGTTGGACAAAAGATACATAGTTCTTCTAAGGAAAAAGTTTATGACTTACTGTTTAATAGGCAAATGAGTTGCATATAGAAGAAAGTAATCCCAGCACTTTGGGAAGCTGAGGCAGGTAGATCACCTGAGGTCAGAATTTCAAGACCAGTCTGACCAACATGGTGAAACCTCATCTCTACTAAAAATACAAAAATTAGCCAAGGCATGGTGGCATGCTGTAATCCTAGCTACTCAGGAGGCTGAGACAGGAGAATCACTGGAACCCAGGAGGTGGAGGTTGTGGTGAGCTGAGATAGTGCCATTGCACTCCAGCCTGGGCAACAAGAGCGAAACTCCATCTGAATAAAAAAAATCCAAACTTTAAAGTCTACAAAAACATAATCCAAATTTAATAACATAGTTGTAAATGACAGCAACAATATCTTTGTATTAAAAAGTAGACATGGGTTGGGTGCAGTGGCTCATGCCTATAGTCCCAGCGCTTTGGGAGGCCAAGATAGGAGGATCACTTGAGTCCAGGAGTTCAAGACAAGTCTGGGCAACATAGGGAGACCCCATCTCTATTAAAATAAAATAAATGTATTAATATAATAATAAGCAGACATTGTTTTTGAAAATATGTACAGTATGCATTTTAAAGATGGCACCACTGCTATAGAAATCCTGAACAGAGAGTATGATCCAGGATGTCAGGCATGGAGTTGGGTGGACAAGAGTGTGTTGTTGAGGACAACCTAAAAAGAGCATCGGTTTTGGAATGAGAACTGAGCTTTGATTCCTGGCTGTCCCATAATGGCCATGTGATGTTACTAAGTCAGCCTCTAAAGCTCAGGTCCTCTGTCACTCAAGTGTTGGCAGGATACCTACCTCACAGGGTTGTTGTGAGGGTTAAGTGAAAGGATCTTTGTGAAAGTACTTTTTGAAATCATTCAGTTGTCAATAAAGTTGAATAAAAGAGGTATAGTCAAAGCTTAGAACATGGCATCATGTGAGTTTGTATATTAAGTCAACATTAGAATAATGAGGGGGATTCCATGAACCTAAAAGAGACTCATTTTTATAAGAGGAGTATGGTGACTAGCTAATTGGAATTTAGTGCCATAGGAATAATTTTTCTTAATTTACTTTTTAAACTATCTAAGGGAGTTAATAGATTATATATCTAGTTTGTGTGTTTGAAAAAAAATGTTATGGCCAACCATTAACAGTGATGCCAAGGAAAACAATTTATTTTCCAGCTTTTGAATTTGAAACTTAACAGATGTAGAGTGTCAAAATGGAAGGACAGTGCTACCCTGCTTTCTTGGCTTAGGGAAAAAAGTCTTTGACTCAGCAGCTGAGTTGATGATCCCTGCCACAGTCATTGTCAATTCTAATCAGCATTTCATCATTGCTCTCAAATGATAGCCTGTTACTCATGAAACAAGCTTCTGTGCCAGCACTAAATCTACTGAAACATAAACTTTTCATACAGAGCCAAGCTCTTCACTGATTAAGCCAATGAAGAGTCCACTTTTGGGCAGTCAGTGCCCATTACCCCCTGTGAACCATTCTGTGCCCTTGAGTACATTTGTAAGTTTAATTCAATCTATATTCTTGAGTTGGTATGTTCTAATTCTCAAAGTTCTGTTTCTGCAGCTGGACTATAAATAATACCTGAATACCAAGATTGTGTTTTTTAATAATGTCAAAGTGGTGTTTTTATTATAATAAATGTTATTAATTTAACCCCACAGTTCCTTGGGGGCTGGTTCCTCATTAAAATGAAAGGCAGTGGCTGAGCGTGGTGGCTCACTCCTGTAATCCCAGTGCTTTGGGAGGCCAAGGCGGGTGGATTACCTGAAATCAGGATGGATCACCTGAGGTTCGAGACTAGCCTGACCAACATGGAGAAACTTTGTCTTGACCAAAAATACAAAATTAGCTGGGTGTAGTGGCGTGTGGCTATAATCCCACCTACTTGGGAAGCTGAGGCAGGAGAATCACTTGAACCCAGGAGGCAGAGGTTGCGGTGAGCAGAGATGGTGCCATTCACTCCAACCTGGGCAACAAGAGCGAAACTCCATCTCAAAATAAATAAATAAGAATGAAAGGTAGCCAAGAGTGAAAACTGGAAGAGGCCTAAGACCTGAATGGGTCAGGTTTCACCACTTGCCTTGAAAAAAAAAATCTCTTCAGTTCTTGGAGCCTTGAATTCCTCATCTGTTAAACAGGAGGAAGAATATCTACCTCACAAAGTTCTCATGAGATAATGAATATGAAAATTCTTCATCCTTATATAATAATTACAACGAATATATGTACTTTAACAATGGAGAAAGCTGTCATCTACCTCTTCACCAAGTAACAAAATGTAATGTTGCTTACATTGAGGCAGTCCACATAATGTGCCATCCCCTGTGATGTAATAAGCTGAAAAATGTTCAACCTGAATTGAATTAAGCTTCTTGGACAGGAGGCAGAGGAACAAATCAAAGACACCATGAGAAACAGACAAATCCAGAATGTGGGATATTATATAAGAAAGCTGCCCTGGATTCTTCGAGAGGGGAATGATAATTGTTCAAGCTGTGTGAGTCTACTGTGAGTTTATACCATTCTTTGCTTTTGTGTATGTATGAAAAATTCCATGTGAAAGGTATAAAATGTGGATGAGGGGGCTTGTTTTTAAAACACAATACTAAGCCATTAGATACTAAGAGTGAGAAATAGACTCACACAAATGCCCAACTGATGTTTGACAGGGGCAGAAGCAATTAAATAGAGGAGGTATAGCCTTTTCAGCAAATGCTGTTGGAGCAATTGGATATCCATAGGCAATAAACCAACAACTTCAGGATCTAGGACTGAGCTAAGAAGGCTCAGATGACATCAAAAGCATGCTCCTTAAAAGGGAAAAAAATGTTAAATTGGACCTCATCAAAATTAAGATAATTTGCTCTGCAAAAGACCTTTTTACAAGAATAAAAGACATTACATGTTAGGAGAAACTATTTGCAAATCATATCCAACAAAGGAGTGGTATGTAAACTACATAAAGAACTTTCAAAATTTAACAGTAATAAGTAAATACAATTAGAAAATAAGCAAAAGACAAATGAAAAGATGTTCACATCATTAGGCATGAGGGAAATGCAAAGTAAAATCATGGGATATCACCACATTCCTATCAGAATAGCTTATTTTTTTTATGGTGATAACTTGGCAAGGATGCAGAGGAACAAGATCTCATACATTGCTGGGAATGTAAAGTGGTACAGCCAGTCTGGAATATAATTTGGCAGTTTCTTGTAAAACCAAACATGTGCATGTCATATGCCTCAGTAATTGCTCTCCTGAGCATTTATTCCAGAGAAATGAAAACTTATGTTCACACAAAAACCTGTATATGAATGTTCATAGCAGCTTTATTTGTAATGGTCAAAACCTGTAGGCCACCCATATATCCTTCCTTAGATGGTTGAAACAAATTTTGGTTTATGTATCACCATGAAATACTTGTCACTCTACAATAAAATTGACTGACTTACTTATATTCATAACTCAAATTTTGAAGAGAATTAATGCTGAGTGAAAATAATCACAAAAGGACATATTCTGTATGAAAACATTCATATAACGTTCTCAAAATGTTATTGTAGAGATGAAAATGGATTAATAGTTGCCAAAGGTTAGGGATGGTGGGAGGGAAAATGGGGAGAGAGTTGGATGTAACTATAAAGAGGTAGCACCAGAAAGGTCTTTGTGGCGATGGAACACTTGTGTATCTTGATTGTAGTGGTGGTTACACAAATCTATAGGTGCTAAAAAATGACAAAAGTATACACACATACTTTACCAACGTTGATTTTCTTTTTGGTATTATGTAAGATGTAACCATGAGGGGAAAGTGGGTGAAGGGTACTATCTTTGCAACTTCTGTGAATCTATCATTTCAAAATAAAAAGTAAAAACCAACAATGACAACAAAAACCCATAACTAAACAGCCATAACCAAATAAAGTGTGTGAAACTGATTTGAAAAAAAAAGTTACAAAATATATGTTTTAGGACAGTTGGGAAATTTGAATATGACTGGTTATTAGATGGTATTAGGAATTATTGTTAATTTTCTTACCTGTGATGCTGGTGGTAGTTTGAAGAATAGTCTTAATCTTAAGGGATGCATGTTGAAGTATTTGGAATGAAGTGGTCTGATGTTTACAACTTTAAAAAAAAATGATTATAGAGAGATCAGGCAAACATAGCAAAATGTTCATTGTTGAGTCTAGATGGAAAATAACAGGTATTCAATGTGCCATACTTTCAACTTTTTTGTATTCTTAGATATTTTCCAAAATAAAATATTTGAGGGGAAATTATCAGGGCTTTCTACACATTAATGCTGTGTAGCTTCAGGCTCTTGGGTGCGCGCCTCGCCTGAGTGTCCCATCCCTGCTTGGGAATGCGCCCCTCCCTGCGGCTCACTTAGAGCTTCCACCCGAACAATCCTCCTAAGCGCTTCTGCCCCATCTCTGGTCCGGGGCGACATTGGACACCCATCGAGAGGAAAGCACCTCCGATATTCCTAGAGAGGCCGGCCTGGAGACTTGGGGAGCCGGAAGCCCATCCCGAGGCACTTCCTGTCCGGTCATTGTTCTTGTGCCGGTAGGGGCTGAGGTCCCGGTCCACCAGCCTCTTGCTGCAGAGCCAGTTAACTCAGGTCGGGCTTCACAGTTGCGCACGGTGAGTAGGGTCGGAGGGGGTGGGCACGAAACTCGAGGTAGAAGGAGGGGCTCTCCCAGGGGCGACAGCCCGAGGAGCGGCCCCTGCGTTCTTCCCTCGGGGACACCATCGTTGCTGTCCTGGGATGGCTGAGTTCCCCACCGCCTCGGAATCTCGGCTGCCGCCCACCTGGGACCTGGCCCGGAAGAGGATGGACACAGACCGGCCAAGGGGCCAGATGGGTCCCAGGGACAGGGCAGCGAGGGGCCTATACGTAGAATGGATTGCCACGTTTGGAAATAGGGAAAGGACATTGAAAGGGAAGCCTTTGATAGAGGCCCCTGTGCCGTCTGGGACCAGAGGCCCGTCTGAATCGGATTAGAAGTCTGATGACAGTACTCACAGTACGCAGTCTTGCACATACACAAGATGGAACTAGTTTTAAGGGCTTCCTACCAGGTTGAATTGGGATAGTCATGGAAAGAGTAATCTTCCAGAATTAGGGTTTGCCACAGGAATTAAAGTATTGCATTACTCAATCAATTCAGTGTGTCCATTAAGTGACCAGTAAGTTAACATGGGGAAAAGAATATGATCCCTCCAATAGCAGCAGTGGGGGATTGAATAAGATTTAACACCATTTTCCAATAAAACATTCAAAGGGGGATAGAAAAATTTCAATCTCTTCATAAGCAATCAAAATAGTAAGGTTATTTTGCTCACAGGTTAAAAAAAAGCCCTGCTGGGTTAGGGTTACTGTTAATTAGTGGGGGTGTGAATTGGTATGGTGCTTTTGGAAAGCAATTTGACAATACATATCAACCAGCAAATCCTTGAACTGGTAATTCTCTGATTATTCTAAAGGAATAATTCAGCAAAAAGAAAAGAAAAGAAAAATTTTGAACAAGTATTAATAAAATGGAAATGTAAACTTTTATTAAATAAATGGTTCATAAATAAGATATGGTTAAGTAAACAATAAGATAGCCACAATTTAGAATGCTATGCCAGAATGATGTAGTTCTATATGTATTGTATTGAAAGACTGCTAAGACCATTGTGAAATACAGAAATTGAGTTTAAAAACAATGCAGGTTACTGAACAATGTATAGCTGTGATGATCTAAAGTATGTTTTTGAAAAATAAGCAATATGTGTCAAGGTATACATCTAAGTATGTAAATGTAGAGAAAATGGGTTAGGACTCCCATCTAAACTGATAACTAATTACTCTGTGTGTGTATGTAGTGTGTTTTGGTTGTATATTTAATTCTATATATTTCTGTATTACTTGATCCTTTTTCAACGAGAGTGAAGATTTATCAACACCATAGGTAATTGTGTAGCATTTACAGTGAGCATGAAGAATGGCAACATGAAAGTAATCTTTTTTTAAATCTTAATTTTAATATTTTATCTCACAGGACATTTGGAAGCATGGAAAATGTAAAACTCAAACAAGAAAATGAAAAGAACCTTAAAACTACCTGTAATTACACCACCCAGAGATAACTACCCACTCCTAACATATTGGTATAAGGACTCCCAGTCTTCTTGGGATCCTTTTGTTCACATTATTTTGTATCCTTGGCAATAAAAAAATCTTTTTGTTGTAAAATCCTATTTTTAAAATGTTATGATAATTGTGAAAATATGTATCCCCGTAGTCAAAAACAAGAATTTATAAAATCATAATTATTGGTAGTGTGGTTGGAGATTTTCTTTTGAAAGCAATATCTTAAATCTTAAAATGTATAGTGGTTATCTCTTTGGAGGTAGACTATTTTTTTTTTAAATCATTTTCTTCAATTTTTAAGATTTTACAATAAAAGTATGTTAACTTTTAATCAGGAAAAAAAATCAATAAACATTATATAAGGCTGTTTGCAATGTGGTTATTATGGGAAGAAATTACATATTTACAGTCCAACTCCTTCATCCTATGAAGGAGGAATAGAGGACTCCATGTCCTGCAGTGGCCCCTGGCCAGGCACTGGTGAAATTTGCCAGTCTGCTAAGTGGCATCCAGGCAGATCTCTCCTTGGTGCTAACAGTGTTTTCTGATTTCTCAGTAGACAATACTCATCCTGGCCCTGGGAAGACACTCAGGATGAAGCTTTTGAAACATAAAGCTTAGATGGGATTTGACCTCAGCTGGGCAGCTCCCAGCTATAGGAGCTCCCCTGCTGAGCAGAGAAAATGACTACAGAATTGAGAGAAGCCATGGCCGTAGCCCCATGGGGCCCAGTGAAGGTGAAAAAGGAGGAGGAAGAAGAAGAAAACTTCCCAGGTCAGACATCCAGCCAACAAATGCACACTGAGAACATCAAAGTCTGGGCCCCAGGGGAGGGTCTTCAAACAGGCCTTGATGGATCAGAAGAGGAAGAAAAGGTAAATGGGGGCCTGGGAGGAAGAGGGGAGAAAAGATCTGAAGACCTCAAGTAGTTTAAGAGGGGACTCTGACCCTCTGCTTCCACACGTGGAGGTCTTATTTCTTGGGTACGATTCTGGCTTCCAGACTTTTGTAATAGGATAGAAATTGCCCTTCTGATTAATGTGACATTCAGTACTTTCTACAATCCAGGGGTTCTCGAATTTTGCTACACAGAACCTGGAGAGCTTTTTATAAAATCTTGATGTCTATGCCGAACTCTGTTCCCATTAAATCAGAATCGGGGCCAGGCACAGTGGCTCACACCTGTAATCCCAGCACTTTGGGAGGCCAACACAGGAGGATCACTTGAGCTCAGGAGTTCAAGACCACCCTGGGCAACATTGCAAAACCTTGTGTTTTGCAATGCAGATATAAAAAAAATTAGCTTGGCGAGTGGCATGTGCCTGTAGTCTCTGCTACTTAGGAGGCTGAGGTTGGAGGACTGATTGAGCCCGGGAGGCATAGGTTGCAGTGAGCCACATTCATGCCACTGCACTCCACGCTGGGCAACAGAGTGAGACCCTGTCTCAAAAAAAAAAAAAAAAAAAAAAAAATCTGAGGGTGGGACCTGTGTTATCCATATTTTTAAAAACTTTTCGGGTGACTTCAGTCAGGTTTTGACAATGCTAACCAAAGCTTCTAAAACTTTAATGTGCATAAAAATTACCTAGGGGCTCTTGTTAAAATAGTTAAAATTGAGATTCCGATTGAGGACATCTAGGTGTTGGTCTGAGATTCTGCATTTTTTGGCAAGTTTCCAGGTGATGCAGCTACTGCTGCTGAACTTTGGACCACACTTTGAGTCATGAGGCTGTACACTGTGCCGTCCTTAATGTTTCAAACGCACCACTTACCATTAGCAGTCAAATGAGGGCGGAGGTGCCCCAGACCCTTTCTGTAATAATTTCATTAAAACCTTGCTGCTTTGATCTTTAGACCCCACACAAGTTCACTCTGAAAATTCTCCCCATGTGCTCTCTCCTCTTATCATATACTCACTGGCAAGCTAGACTTAGATTCTGGAGGGAGCAGTGAAGTGTAATCAAAATGATAAGGAAGAGAGTAGCTGGCTTGCTTCTCTGCCCAGCTCACCTTGGGGTTGGGGGAGACCCTGACTTCCTTTTGTTTTTAAAAATTGCTTTATGGCCTCCAGGAATAGATAATTATGTTCTCATTCTCAAAACTGTAATCACACTCCCCCCTACCACTAGTTCCCTCTTAAATATATGCCTGCTTGTCTCTAGGGTCAGAACATACTCTGGGACATGGCGGTAGTCCTGAAAGCAACTCAGGAGGCACCTGCTGCTTCACCCCTTGGCAGCTACTCATTACCGGGGACTCTGGCCAAGAGTGAGATACTGGAGACTCATGGGACCATGAGCTTTCTAGGTATGGTTCAATTCCCTGATTCAGAATCTGGCCTTTGGGGTTTCTCAAAATCTTTTCAGAGACTGTGGTGTGCGTCCAGTCTCCTAGGTTGAGCAACAGAGTACTGAGGTATTGAAAGTGTCAAGGAAAGCTGGGTAGAGGAATGATGAAATGCCTGTGCCTTTGTTATAGGAAGTGGCTTATTTTGCACACAGGCTCAAGATACTAAACAAACATAGGTGTTGTGCTGAAACCTTATCAACATCAGTATGGCACCATGTTCAAGAGGCTGAAGAAAAGCCCCAGAGCCAGCAAACAAGACATGGAGTTTTACTAGGTGTTTATGTACGGGGTAGAGAGTCTAATGGCAGCCGGCTGGACACAGGAGAACCACATGGCCCAGCGGCTCAGTCTGGTCAGGAGAACTGCAACCACTTGCAAAAGGCATGCAGTTTATGTAGCATTTTCACTTAATACCCTCCCTCTAATGACCTCCACCTGGCAGCCTTAATTTAGCCCAAAACAAGGGGCCTCAGTCCCCTGGAGGGCTCACATTCCACTGAAAGGGGTGGGGAATGGATAAGGAATGGATATCCAGGTTGGCCACTTCTGGATTCCTTTGCTTGAATTCCAAACTGTATTCAAGTGTGTGTGCCATACCGGCTCATTCTCAGGATATGTTTAAGTTATTGCTATTATGTCTTTACCATACAATAGGTGAATTCCAAACTCACTTTTTAGTGCGATGTATTGTTCAATGAGTTTCATCTCTGTGCACACGTGTAGGCACATGTCCTCTTTATATGCTTTGTAGTTAGCATAGGTTGGTGAGGCTGCAAGAGAAGCTAGCTAAGGTAGGAACAGTCAACTTTTGTGGTGATTTTGAGCAAATGCCCTGGAGATGTTCTGTTTTCATAGATCTTTGCACAAATTATAGAGGATTTGAGGCAGCTATGTCAACCATAATGATGTTCCAAACTAGGTCTTCATGGAGGGTACTGGTGGCTTATCACCTTGTTCTGTAAGTTAGGACTCGGGAAAGGGTAGTACGTCCTAAATATCTCAGTGGCAGTGGCAGAAGCTTGCCTGTGGAGGAGTGACATATGAGTAAGGGTCAAGAATGCAGTAGCCACAAGTCCTGTGTTTCAAAGCACTTATCAGATGACTGCCAAGCCATTTTCTTTTTATGAGTCTGCCAGAGATTGAATACTTTGAACCCACTCTCCTCCCTAGCCAGTTCCTCGGGTATCTGGGGACCAAGTCACTTTCTTAATCCAGTCCTATGGGGAAGACTAGAATCTCTACCTAGATTTTCTTGTCTCATCTTTAATTATTCCCAAACTCTCAGCAGCTTCTGTTCCCCACCTTCTGCTTTCTGTTCCAGTCTCTCTGGTGCATTCCCCTGTGTGTCACTTATTTTCTGTCTCTTTGCTTTATCAGCCATTTGTAGTCTTAACGTCAACAGCTAGACATCATCAGGAATGGCCTCCCTTTTTCTACTTCGCCTCTTACCTCAAGACCGTGTTCATACCCAAGACTGCTGCCAGCTATTTCCATGGCGATGGCAGGAACACTGCCAACACTATTTCCATGGTGATGGCAGCAGGCGATGGCAGGAACACTGAGCTCTACGTGTGAGAGACATCTTAGTGGGGTTGCTGCCCTGCCTGTAGTAACTCTGTGACCTTGAGTAAGTCCCTTCTCTCTCTGGACCTTCATTTCCTTTTCTACAAATTAGGTGTGTTTATTCATTAAATACAGGATTTGTTGGCGCCCTCCTTCCTACATGCCAGGCAGTGTGATAGGTGCTGGAGATACAGAAATGAATAAGACACAACCTTACCCATTTTTTAGCTCCCACACAATTGAAGGACAGTTTCATCTTCATGGTAAAATTGTATAATATACATGAAAGTACTTTGGAAATTGTGATGTTACTGGGTTTTTAATATCTGAGCAAGTTTTAACTGCAGTTTCCATATTTTAACTAATGTTGAATTTATTAAAGTTTATTCATTTAAAAACTAATTTTTAAGCCATTAAGCATAATTTTTTACTTCATCCATACATCTAGAAATACTTGTATAAAAGTGAGAACTTTCTTTTTTTTTGAGATGGAAAGTTTTGCTCCTGTTGCCCTTCTTGCCCAGGCTGGAGTGCAATGGTGTGATCTTGACTCACCGCAGCCTCTACCTCCCAGGCTCAAGTGATTTTTCTGCCTCAACCTCCCGAGTGGCTGGGATATTTGTATTTTTTCTTTAATTCATGTTCAGTTAAGCTTCAAATTTTACAGATTTAATTTTTTTAAGCATTTCAGCCGGGCACAGTGGCTCACTCACGCCTGTAATCCCAGCACTTTGGGAAGCTGGGGCAGGCCGATCACCTGATGTCAGGAGTTCGAGACGTCTGCCCAACATGATGAAAGCCTTTCTCTACTGAAAATACAGAAATTAACCGGGTGTGGTGGTGCGTACCTGTAGTCCCAGCTACTCGGCAAGCCGAAGCAGGAGAATCACTTGAACGCAGGAGACAGAGGTTGCAGTGAGCTGAAATTGCACCACTGTACTCCAGCCTGGGCAACAGAGTAAGACTCCATCTAAAAAATTAAATTAAATTAAATATTTAAACATTTAATTCTACCTGCTTATCAGATTTCTTTATATAAAACATAATGGCAAATTTTTTATCTTTAGTTCTTTAAAACATTCCAAACACCTAACTGGGCATACTTACAAATCATGTAAGTAAAATCTTGATAAACACACAGCTTTTATAAATCTAATGAATTGGACTTATAAATTTAGTAAATCAAATTACCCTTTTACCTCAGAATATAGTCACCAGCTAAAATGTCAGGCTCATGTCGCATTTCAGGTCTCTTTTTAAAAAGAGTGAAAGAAAAGTATTGATTTTAAAACTCTGGCTATGCCTATGTTCTAGTTGGTCACAAATTAGTTTTGGTTTAGTTTTTCATTATTTCTGTACTTATTTAATTTCTCTAGAGCTACATGTAATCCTACATGATTTAAAAAAAGGAAAAACACCATTTCAAATAAGCCAAGGTTATATGCTCAGATTATTTGCTGATTAATCTTTTCACCCAAGGAGATTTGAACTTGTCTACACCAGATAGACCCTAATTCTCTTTTCGTAGACTCTGGTCATTTGCCAAGACCCTAGGTTTACTTTACCCAGTGATGAATCACTTGCGGGAAAACCTTCTAGGCTACAGTTGCACCTGGTTTTGTAATGGTTTGGACATAAGATCATTCAGACAGAAGGAATTGTTTCCATGATTGGCTCTAATCACTTTACTAGTTCCCATTGATCTTCATTTTTTATGCCTAACATTCTAAATCTCCCAGGAAGGAGGATAGGAGTGAAGGTCTGAGAGACAGTACAGCTGTGAACTGAAGTTTTCATGGGCTCTCTTTCTCTTGGAGAGATACCCAGTTGGGGGATGGGAGGCCCAGGTATCAGTGATGGGGAGTTAAAGCAAAAGAGGAGGTGAAAAGAAGCAAGGAAGGAGACATTAGATGGGAGAAGAAGAAAGTGGGATGTAGGTGATAAAGAATAGTAGAGAACATAAAGAGAAGAAAGCGGTCAGCAAGAGAAAAACAGAAGAGACATGAAACTGTATATGGAAAAATTCAAAATATTTCACACACAAAAATTACAAAAACAGGAGAGGAGAGAGATGAAGAGGCAGTAGTGGGTAGAGGTAACAGGAAAAAAAGAAGCAGAAGATATAAGAGCAAGTAAACTACAGAGAGAAAAATAGTACATTTTTTAAAAGAAACATAATCAGAGCAGTAGGAATAGAAATAACCAGAAGAAGTGTAGCATTTCAGATTTTTCTTTTTTGTTTTTGAGACAGAGTCTTGCTCTGTGTCGCCTAGGCTGGAGTGCAGTGGCGCAATATCAGCTCACTGCAGCCTCCACCTCCCGGGTTCAAGCAATTCTTCTGTCTCAGCCTCTCAAGTAGCTGGGACTACAGGCGTGTGCCACCACACCTGGCTAATTTTCTATTTTTAGTAGAGACGGGGTTTCACCATGTTGGCCAGGCTGGTCTCAAACTCCTGACCTCTGGTGATCTGCCCTCCTCAGTCTCCCAGAGTGCAGGGATTACAGGTGTGAGCCACCACTCCCGGCCAGCATTTCAGATTTTTATTGTCATATCTGGGGTGCTACTGTATCCACCACTTGGGTGTTTCTTTTCTCTAATACTGCTCATCTTGTCCGAATGATTGTGATAGAATTTCCAATTACCATAGTCTTAACCAGGGAATCAAACCAGGCTATTTTCCTGCCTCCAATACTGCTTTGTACCACCCGGCATCCTTGTTCCACCCACTCATATCATTGGTTGGATCGTCACCCTGTAGGATATTTCCCTCTCATTGGTGCTAGACTCTCCCCTCTGCAGTTACAGCAGTTATAACCTGAGGCTCACAGCACCACTGCTCATTTCTGAGCTGACATCACCAGTGGGAATACCTCTCTCCTCTATAGGCTTGTTACCCATCCCTGTTACCCTTTATTTCACTTGCCTTATTTCCTGAGCTTGGTTTAATTGACAGACACTTGTTAAGGGTTCACTGTGCCAAACCTGGGTTACGTGGGTGCACATTTCAAGGTCAAGGATGGTGAGGGTAGAGAGCAGACAAACATAAAGAACTACTACAGTGTTACTGATAGCAGGACTCCTTTTCGACACCATTAAGTTCTGAAGCAATGGAAAGCATCCAGAGACTGATCAGTGTCATAAAGCTTCAGAGTGTTTTGATGTTCTTATTTTATTTTCTGGCATTGTAGAACAGGCTACGCCATAACTCAGCAAGGTCAGCTTTCCTTGACACAGTGCTAAGCTATTCCCATGACACGAGGGTAAGAGTTTGCTATGTACAGTTTCTTTTTTAATTCTCCTAGTGTAGCTGTCTGTCACCACAGCAACTCCCCTCCCCTAAGGGTTCATCTTTCCTTCTGGCCTGTCACAGCATCATCAGTCAGCCTGAAAGTTGCTGCACACATTCAGAGCACTTATGTTCCAGGCAATGTCTGAGTAGTTGACATAGAGTAACTCCATTAATCTACTCACGGCCTTATGAGATAGATACTGTTAGTATCCCTGATCAGGAGATTGGGAAACTGAGACACACAGGAGTTAAGTAGCCCAAAATCATGCAGCTAGTTAGTGTCCAAGCAGAGATTTGAAACCAGTTAGTCTGGCTCTAGAATCCATGCTCTTAACCTGTATGTTTCATGGCCTTGCAGTGTTTCATATGCTTTTGGCTGCTGTGGCTCTCTTGGTAGCAAGTGTGGCCCTTTCTGTCCATGCTTATCCTTTCTCTGATATCCAGCATCCTCGACACAGAAGCCTCAGTTGCCAGATCTTTCTGTTTACAGGTAGCAAATCTGCCTAATTAACTGGTAGGTTGTAAGCAAATCCACACTAAGTAGGTAAGGTAAGGAGGCAAGCCTAGGGAGAGGCTGGTGTCCTTCATAACTGGTCTCATTGCAAGATCCATCATCAGACAGCCAGGAGGAACGCTGTCTGGAAACTGGGCCTCCCTGGCATGAGGCAATAGGGTTAAGTGTCTAATGAAGGTAAGTGGAAGTGCTGGAAAGACCATGAGTCAGTGGATTCTGCTGTAGGTAGCGGGGCGGGCACAGCCCCAGCTGAAGAACCCACAGAGGAGAGGTAACATGTGATGGGATTCTTTGATTTGATGAAGTCATTTTGTGGAGGTGCTGAAATCACATACTTCCTTTTATGACCTGATGATCCTATTCTTTTTCTAGGCCAGAGAAAGCTAACATTTGTATTTTCTGTTTCTTGGTTCAGGTGCTGAAACCAAGAACCTACAGTTACTGGTTCCAAAAACTGAGATATGTGAGGACGCTGAAAAACCCCTCATCATATCAGGAAGAATCCAGAAAGCTGATCCTCAAGGACCTGAGTTAGGAGAAGCTTGCGAAAAAGGAAGCATGTTAAAGAGACAGCGAATAAAGAGGGAAAAGAAAGATTTCAGACAAGTGATAGTGAATAACTGTCACTTACCTAAAAGCTTCAAAGAAGAGGAAGATCAGAAATGTAAGAAATCTGGGGGGAAATACAGCCTTAATTCTGGCACTGTTAAAAATCCAAAAACCCAGCTTGGGCAAAAGCCTTTTACATGTAGCGTGTGTGGGAAAGGATTTAGTCAGAGTGCAAACCTCGTTGTTCATCAGCGAATCCACACTGGGGAGAAACCCTTTGAATGTCATGAGTGTGGGAAGGCCTTCATTCAGAGTGCAAATCTCGTAGTGCATCAGAGAATCCACACTGGACAGAAACCTTATGTTTGCTCAAAATGTGGAAAAGCGTTCACTCAGAGTTCAAATCTGACTGTACATCAAAAAATCCACTCCTTAGAAAAAACTTTTAAGTGCAGTGAATGTGAGAAAGCCTTTAGTTATAGCTCACAACTTGCTCGGCACCAGAAAGTCCACATTACAGAAAAATGCTATGAATGTAATGAGTGTGGGAAAACATTTACTAGGAGCTCAAACCTCATTGTCCACCAGCGGATCCACACTGGAGAGAAGCCCTTTGCCTGTAACGATTGTGGCAAAGCCTTTACCCAGAGTGCCAATCTTATTGTACATCAGCGAAGCCATACTGGTGAGAAGCCATATGAGTGTAAAGAGTGTGGGAAAGCCTTTAGCTGTTTTTCACACCTTATTGTGCACCAGAGAATTCACACTGCAGAGAAACCTTACGACTGCAGCGAATGTGGGAAAGCCTTTAGTCAGCTCTCTTGCCTTATTGTCCACCAGAGAATTCACAGTGGAGATCTTCCTTATGTGTGTAATGAATGTGGGAAGGCCTTCACATGTAGCTCGTACCTACTTATTCATCAGAGAATCCATAATGGAGAAAAACCTTACACGTGTAATGAATGTGGGAAGGCCTTCAGACAGAGGTCGAGCCTCACCGTGCACCAGAGAACCCACACTGGGGAGAAGCCCTATGAATGTGAGAAGTGTGGTGCAGCTTTCATTTCTAACTCACACCTCATGCGACACCACAGAACCCATCTTGTTGAATAACAAGGAAGAAAGAGAAAGACTTCCAGCATTGGTCATAACCTTCTGCCTCCCAAATGAGACACCTCTTTGCTGTTTCTTCCTCCTTTATAAAAGTGAGGCCTATGTCCTTAAAAGTTACAGTTTTCAGGAATGCCGCGCAAAACACAAGCATTTCAGAGGCTAATTTAAAGAAAACAAAAGTAAGCACCTAAAGGCAAGGACTTTGTTTTAACTGTACCTTAAGCGGTCATGTTTTCTGAAATGGAATGTGGCTTTCTTAGGAATGGGTCATACAAAGCTAAGTGGTAATGATGCTGTTTGGGGAAGGTCTTTTTTGCTTAATTTTGTTTTTTAAAACTCTGATCGTTGCTTGAGCAACAGGCAGGTTACCTGCCTGTTTGAATTCTGGTTGAACTGTGTATTCTGGTATTTCTGGTTAAGTGGTGACTAGGTAAGGAAACTACTTGGGGTAGCAATTCAATTCATTTATGAATGTTTATAAGCTTTTCATTTCCTAGGCAATTTTTTAAAAGCCAGTCAAAAAAACAAAAAAACCAAACTGTCTACTGTACCTAAAATGGACAGGAAAAGGAAATGGCCCTTTTCCTTACTGTCTATACCTCCTGAACCTTGGTATTGTAAAGCTCTGGGGACCTCTGAGTCTGTTCTGACCATTTCCTAGTCTGCATGGCCAAGCACTCAAGGATTGATGGACACCACACACCAGCTATGTATTTGCTAAGATCAACAGCTCCTTCTCCAAACTACTCAAACCCCTAATTCCCATCGCATTCCATTTGGGTGAGATGCAACTAACAGCCCCCTTCCTGGATAAAGGAGTCAAAGAATAAAGCTTGCCTAGAGGCATGCCCCAGTTGTCTCTGCTGTCATTCTGCTCAAGTCCAGCCAGGGGTCTCAGTTTAGGTTTCATTCTCACATTCTGGATGGTGTTTAGAAGAAATGGTAGAGTTCTTCTCATTCTGAGAGGACCAAAGAGGGAAAGTGAAGGGAGAGGGTAAGTGGAAGTAAGATTCCTAAGGTCTTAATTTGTTTTTTTGAGAAGTTGAGAGAAACTGGAATATGAAAACTTTTAGAAGGATAAAGAAACTGACTAAGGTAGGATATCTTTGTTACCATTGAGCCTTTACTCCTGGAAAAATGATTTATAAAACTATGCAATAGGTAGAGTTATGTAATAATATTGTCTTGTATTTATATAGAACTTGTATTCTTTGTTGTGTGTGTACCCTTATGTATTGCTCATGTTACCTGGCATGTATCTCATGCTTTCACATAGATCACTACCTTGGTCCTTACAACACTGAAAGAGGTGGTTGCCCGTTTACCTGAGAATGGTAATTTAGTGCAAGGCCAAGGAACAAGTGACAGCTTATATCCAAGTCCAGGACTTGAATCCTGGTTCTCTGTTCTGACTCACCACTTGCCTAACCACCTGTAATTCCCATGCAGACCTGTGGGGGAGACAAAGAAAGTATGTAGTCTCAATTTTCCGGTGAGGGCGCTGATGTGAAAGATTTTGGGGTGTGCTTTAGGCACTGACCAGAGAGCAGCAAACCTAAGACTAGAATTTGGGTCTCCTGATTTCTGGCTCTGTCCTTCCACCCTATTCCAATGCCTTAGGGCATGCAAGAGCATTTATCATAAATGCTGAGCCTGATGCAGCTCTCATGCAGAAGTCCCGTGCATTCATTATCACATTTCTACAAGACCAAATATTAATCACATAGTGTTTTCTAGTTTACAGAGAACTTTTTTTTTTTTTTTTTTTTTTAGATGGAGTCTTGCTCTGTTGCTTAGGCTGGAGTGCAGTGGCGTTGATCTTGGCTCACTGCAACCTCTGCCTCCCACCCAGGTTCAAATAATTCTCCTGCCTCAGTCTCTGGAGTAGCTGGACTACAGGTGTGTGCCACCATGCCCAGCTAATTTTTTTGTATTTTTAATAGACATGAGGTTGTAGTATATTGGCCAGGCTGGTCTCAAACTCCTGACCTCAGGTGACCCACCTGCCTCAGCCTCCCAGAGTGCCAGGATTACAGGTGTGCACCACCATGCCCAGCCTACAGTGCACTTTCACATACAGAAGGCATACACAGGAAAGCTTATTAATTTCCTCTTTTTCCTCCTTCCTCTAGTTTTTTTTATCAAAACATGCAACTTATTTTCCCAGTTTCACTCTAAATCATAGAGACAGATATACAAGAAATCAAAAGGATTCAAAAGTAGGATCAAATACTCATGCCCTAACCAATCCTAACAGTGACTGTTCCAGTCTCCCTGATGGAATAGAGAGACCCAAAGATAACACCATATGTCTCTGCTGAGAGTGGGAACAAGTTAATTTTTATCCCCAGACTTATCAGGAAGCTGAGAATAGCAGGAGAGCACATCTGAAGAGTTGAAATAATTCTGTGACCTTGACCCACCAAGAGACCAAAACTACTTTGCTCAAGGAATAGCAGCTGGGATTTATGACAATTAAGACAGTTAAACCATTCTGGTATCACATATGTTTATCCTTGTAATTGAATATTCAGTTATGGATGATTGTGATTTTCATTCATAGGTAGTTCAGAAAAGCTACCCAGTCGATTATGATGCAAAACTAGGTTTGAGATTCACTGACCCAACCTTGCAGTAAAGCAGTAGTTTTAAACCTTGGCTTCACGTTAAAATCACCTTGGACGCTTTCTTAAAATTTACATTTCTAGACCTCAGTATTTTTTAAAACTCTGGAGGGGATTACAATGTACAGCAAAGGTTATGAACCACTGTAGCAAAAAGTAAAGGCTGCAGGCCAAGGATGTGTGTGATCAAAGGTGGAGGGGGTGGGGCTGCTCCAGTATAAGGGTCTGTATGTGCAAAGCATTATATGTATTTTCAGCAAAACAGGACACTTAACTTTACACTGACTGGACTAGGTGTCCCTCAGTGCCCCTGCCAACCATTGGATGTTAGAGGATTCTGCCACTTAACTTATTTGTATTTAAGTGAATATACCAAACGTTTTATTTATATGAGCAAACCAAGTTTTACAGAACATACTTTTAGTATGTATTATGACTTTTTACATTTCTACTTGGATTTCATCTCTAGGTCTGAGTTTCCATAAACCTGCATCCAGGTTCAGGGCCTCTGATTCTGTGCAAATCATGTGAGCCAAGTGGATTGATTGCTAGATGGATCAGATCCTTCCCCAGCTAATAACTCTCCATCTTAATTCCAGCCCTCAAAATAAATTGCAGCCTGCCATTTTCTTTATGGTTTACAGTAAGGGAGGAGTGACCACCTTTTGTCAGTTTGCTTAGGTTCCTATTCTTTGGGCTCATTCTCATCTCTTTTGGGTAGTCTTGCTAGAAGTGGTTAGGAACTCTGAAGCCCCATTTTCCCAGGTTGCTGAGAGCTATCAGACTTAGCTGTCCAGAAAAGAGCTCTGTTCCAGGCTTAGTGATTGGTGTTAAGAGTAGAGCCAGAAAATCTGTCCTCATCCTCGAATGAGACCAACAGATATGTATTAAGTGGAGCACAGTGATGCAAAACTGATGGTGAAATCACGTACAGTACTCTGGGAGTGCAGGAGAAAGGCTTGAATTCCTAACACATACAAAGTTACAGACTCAAACACAGCCATAAATTCCTCCAGGCTTATGAAGAGGTAGGTGTCTTTGGACAAAGCTAATTCTTCATCTGCTCTGGATCCCCTCCCTTAGGTAGTGATCCTTCACCCACATTTGTCACCTCTCCATGTGCTCATTCAGTGTAGGCACTGCAACCTTTCTGGGGTTGCAGCCCCTTTGGGAATCCAGGGGAGATTGTGGATCCTCTTCCCCCAAGAAATGTACGTTGCACATTAAATCGTGCTCACTTGGGGGTCATGCAGGCTCCCTGAAGCCAATACATAAATCTAGGGCCTTAAATCTAATCTGGGGATGCACTACATAATCACCAGTGACTTTTTTTTTAAATGAGGTTAGGATACAATCTCTTAGGAGTATTGCCCAGACACATAACTTTTAAAATTTGTTTTTCTCCTGGATTCCTTCCTTCGTCAAAAGGCATTATCCCCACTACCTGGGGCACCCAGATTGAATGCCCAGAAGGCATTTCTGCCTTCCTGAGCATCGCTCGTTGATTAGAAAAGTATTTGTGTTTACTTTGTGGTGAACATCATGCTAGATTCTGGAGCGCCAAAGCAAACGTGGTATACTGGCCCTGTTATGTCTGTGGTGGGAAAAATACCAGGATTCCTAACACGATTTACTGAGCTCTTAATCTCTTTCCAGGCTCATCCCTTCACTCTCAGGCACCTTTTACTGTGGCCTAGAGGCACGTGCTTGGTCTCCTCTGTGCCTTTGCTCACACTTTTCTTAGTGCCTGTAATACCTCATCGCTACTTCCCACCAGTCCCCTTCGACTTTTGCAAGCTTGTTTCTTTTAATATTTGGTTCAAATTCCATCTCTGGGAAACCCCTGACTGCCTTATGGCCAAAGGCGTATTAAGAAGTATATTTATTAATACATGTATACAAGTGTACAGGCTGTGTATCCAGAGATTTACTTTTTTGCTTTAAAGTGAAAAATCTGGATTAAAAATTGTGTATATAATACAGTTCTCTTACACTGTTGCAGTGATATATACTATATACTATTAAGAAGTATATAGATAAATTACCCGAAGGAAATAAGAAAATATAAGTGGTTAAATGACTTACAGCCATACGGATGGCTAATTACAGGCCTAGATTCAAACCCCTATACTCTGGATAATAGGGTTATGGGTTATTAAAAGGATTTCTTTTTTAGTAATTTCTGTATTTCTATAAAGAGCAAGAATTTTATTTAAAAATAATAAATTATTTATATATCTAATTTATTATATTAACTGTAAACCATATCTCAATTCCCCATTTTGTAATATGTTGGAGGAACCCTTCCCTTTCTTTCTCCTTCCCTTTTCCACATCATTGTCTCTTTCATTGTCAAGCCTGATAATTCTTAAATTCTATTCTGTAACCAGTTAGGATTTTATGCTTTGTTTATTGATTTATTTCAAACGTTGAAAATAAACAGCATGAACAGTATTATGACCATGTGAATATTGTTGACTGCAGATCTTACCTTACAGTGTTTATATTTCCTTTTGGGATCAGCTTTTTTTAACTGAAGTTTCTAGTTGCCTTTCTTTTCACCTTGTATTGCTGGCTTTCAGTGCACTCTCAGTCATTTTCAAATTTTCCATCCAATTAAATACTCTGTTGAGTTCCCTTCTTTTCTCTCTGTATAGTCCCCTTTTGGCCTCCTGCTCTAGTCTGTCTTTGATGCCCTTTCTGCCTGTTGTTCTGTTGTTACACTGGACTCAACTGTTTTCTGAATTTCGTGTCTCCCTCTGTCTTTGTTTACTTCATCATTTTGCTATAGCACATATCAAGTCTCCTGTCAGGAAAGAGTACATGGAAGGCAAAGTTGTTGAGTGTTTATACATCTTTCTCTCACACTTGATTGGTAGCTTGACTGGCTCTGGAATTCTAGGTTGAAAAATTTCCCTAGAAGTTTGTACCCATCGCTTCACCGGCTTACAGCATCCACTGATGCTAATGAGATGCCTGATTTCAATCTGATTATTATTTATTTGACAATCAATAAATAGTGTTTACATTACAGTAATCTGTTTTCCCACTTCTATGCCTGGAAGCTTTTAAAGTCTCTTCTTTATCTTTGATGTATTTAGTTCCCTAATCCTCAGTGGAATTTTTCAATCTAGAGACTCAGATACTCCTACTCTTTGAAATTTTCTCATTATTTATATGACTATTCCCCCTTTCCATGTTTTTGTTTTCCTTCTGTTTTTACTCTTTATGGAGTTCCTGCTAATCAAATGTTGGACCTTGTGGATTGATCCTTAGCTGCATGCTTTATTTCCATTTCTTTATCTTGTGCCACTATGGGAAGAGTACCTTGATTATTTTCTAATGAATAACTAAAGTGTCTTCTGTTACATGAATAAGATTATTTTCTCAGAAATTATAGAAAACAATCATAATAATTTTAACAGTAACTAGTTTAATTTCTAAGAGACACTTTTCTTAAAAGTGTCTTCTGTTACATGAATTATCTTATTCCCTTCATGCCTCTGCCACTGGGTCCTTTTTTTTTTTTACCTCTATTTACCTTGTTTACTCTCATTAGAGACTTTCCCCAAAAGTGTTGTGATTCTTACTGACACACACCTATATACGTGTGTGTGCTTGTGAGTGTGTCTGTGAATTAAAAGCCTAATTGAGTATCTCTGTGTGTAGGAGTGAGATTTGCCCACTATTTCCCTGGAGACCCCTAAATGCCAGAATACAGAATCTTTTGCCTTGGGCTCTTACATTTAATTAGAAAAAAATCCTCTGATATTTTTGTCTGGGGTTTAGATGCTGTTAAATGGTTTTCTGGAAATGGGAGGGAAGGCAGTCAAGTGTTATTACAGACTTCCAGTTAATGCCCTTATTTTTAGCTCCACTTCTGCCTCCTACCCTTCATTGTACCTGGGGTTTCGAAATTCCAAGTCTCTGGGGTTGGGCAGGGTAGATCAGCTACTTCTTCCATTGGATAGCCCTCAGCAAGAGTTCCAAGCTGTTCCTCCCTCCACCCAGCTTTCTTAGTTACCACATCATTCATTTCCATCTTCTAGAAATTTAGTCCTTTTATCTTATTGTTAAACATTTTAACCATTTTCATCTGTTGTTATTTTAGGGCAAGGTTAAGCCATTTTTAAAAGAATGTTGTTATCCTTTGATACAGCAGTACCGCTTTTAGAAAGTTATCTTAAGAATGAATATTTGTACAATGATTTATAGACATGTCGACGTTACTCATTTCACAAAAAATAAGTGACTAACCTAAGTAACAATAGGGGAATGATTAAGTTATAATACTATGGAATATTGTGCAACCACTAAAAATCATAATTAAAGTAATAGTGATATGATAAAATGCACATAGTAATATTAAATAATGCAAAGCACAAAATAAATCACTGTACAGAGAGCACATTTTTCTAAGATGTACATGTAGAGAAAAGTCTGGAAAGATATTGGGGGTTAACTGCTTTTAAATTTTCTGCATTATCTACATTTTCTACAATGAGCCTGAATTACTTTTATGATCTGGAGGAGAAAGAGAAGGATCATGGCTTGTTCAGAATGATGAGACTTTCTTGTGAAGTCTGAAATGGGTAGCAGGGAATAACAGAATAAGGATCTGGAGAAATAAGGTCCTTATTTTTATCCATTGTTAGCATTTGATGGTTACCAAGACCAAATAGCAGATGAAGGAGTTCAGCAGAGGAATATATGTTTGTGACATTGTTCTGGCTGGAGTGTGGAGACTGAGCTGGTGAGGGGAGAAAGGCATCCTGACGACCATATTGGCAGCTTTTTTTTTTTTTTCAGAGCCTAAGAGAGACAGTGGGATTCTGACCCAGCCACTAGAAAGGGGCCAGAGGAGAAGGAATAGATGTAATGTTTTGAATATAAAATGAGCAGACCTTAAGGGACACGGAAGATGATCAAGCAGCAAATTCCCAAGCCAGAAGGCTGGGCTTCTGTATCCTGGTGAGACCTATGATGACACAAATGGGGCCAGGCCCAGGTCTGAGTGGCACTGCTTTCCTTTGCGGTCTCTGGAGCTACCCTGTCTTCACAGTGGCTAATGCCTCTCTGATGTTGGGAAGGGCAGGAGACAAGAGAGGAGACAACCCAAGTCCTAGCAGGCCACTTGGCTATCCCAGGATACCTTGACACTGACTAGGTTCCCCACTTGTACCATGTGTGGTTTTCCAGGATGCCTGTGATCTCTGGTATTTTCCCTCCAAGGACTAGGGTTCCCTCAAGGCAAGTCCCCCTACTGAACCAATAGCAAGGTTGTAGTCATCACTATTGTTAGTTGAGGGGTTCCTGTGTGCCAGGCACCATACTAAATGCCAAATGTGTTTTATCTCATTAATCCTCACCTGAGGAGGGAAGTTCTCTTATCCCCATTTGCAAAGCCAGTAGTCCCAGTTAGGATTAGAACACCTCTGAAGTACAAGTCTGTGCCACTTTCTCCCAGGTACCTTCTCAGTGCACCCCAGGGGCTCCTCTCCATGTGTAAGAGTTATTTGTTAAATTGAAATAGCAGTGCTTGCCTGTAGTAAAAAGGTCGGTGGTACAAAAGCATACAAAGACTCTCTCCTAGTCCACACAACCAGTCTTCTACCCCAGCGGTAGCTATTGTTAAATTTCTTGAGGATCTTTCCTCAAGATAGTCCTGACATTTACAATCTTAAATATCCCACTTAAAGAAACACACACATACACACAACAACAAATGAGAGCTTATGATACACAGTCTACACCTTGCTTTTTTCAGTGTCTTGGAGATGGCTTTATATTAGCCTGTAAGATCTACCTCATTCTTTTTTTCACTGCTTTGTGATATTCTATTGTATGAATGCACCATAATTTATACGGGCCTCTAGGTTCTTTTCTGCCTTTTGCTATTACAAATAATACTGTGCTGAATATCCCTGAACACTGTCCTTGGATAAACTGATGAAATTAAATGGTAGGTGCATTTGATATTTTGATAGAAATTGGAAATGTAGTTACCAATGTGTGTATGAAAATGCCCACTCCCCTGAAGCCTCTGTGAAACTCTTGTGTTGTTTCGGATCTCATAAATGAAAAATGCTCTCATATTTTAATTTGCTTTCAACTATGAGTGAAACTGGGTAGCATATCTCATATTTAAAAGCCCATGTGTATTTCTTTTCTGTGACTTGCTTGTGTTCTTTAGCAGTTTTTCTGTTGATCCCTTTAATAATCCATTTGTACAAACTATAAAGAAATTATCCTTATCTGCCATATGTGTTGCAGATATTTTCCCAGGTTTATTGTTTGTCTTACTTAATTTTGCTGTTTGGATACTTAAAATTTAATATCAAATCAAGGACTTCCCCTCTTCAAGATGATATGTTCTCCCACAATTTCTAGTCCTTTGAGATCGATCCCTTTGAAATTCTTTGTGGATAAGGACTGAGTTCAGTTCTTGGCCGCACCTCCTGCTCCTTTTCCTCTGGCATCCAGCTGGAGGAACCAAGTTGGAAAAACACGTACATGAAGACATCTCCCAACTTCCTAGAGCGGTCGGGCAGGAAGCTTGTACCAGGGCCTTGTGCCCTCACTGGACTCAAAAGTAGGGGGTCCGGGGAGCCCAGCGGAGAGCTGAGGGAGGAGTGAGCAGTCCGAGAAAGGGAGAACAGAAGGGGCTGTATCCTCAGATGGGGTGGGGTGGGGTTGGAGCTGGTTGGGGGCTGCAGCCTGGAGGCTAGGGACAGGCCCTAATCTGGAGCCATGTGTTTTGGGGGAAGGAAAGAGAAGGAGGGGCTAGAGCTTGAGATGTGGGAGGCGAAGGAGTAGCCTGCAGCTACAGGGGCGGGCGAAGGGGAAGAATCGGGAATGGTCAAGGAGAAGAGCAGCAAGGTGCAGGTGGGCAGCCAGGGTGGGAGTCAGGGTCACACGTGGTGGCCTGGAACAGGAGCCCAGTCCAGCGAAGACCCAGGGAGGAAAAGGGTGGCTTCCTTTGGGACCCTCGTGCTGCCCACTGCTTTCTCTGGCCTTAGGTGGGAAGGGCAGAAACCAGACCATACTCCTAAGGGCAGGTGGGGAAGAGAGCATTCTAGGCTGGCCCTGTTCCTCACCTCCCAACCCAGGACAAGCTCTCTGACATGAGTCCTCTCTTGCCATTGTGAGGCTGGGGTGAAATGAGGGATAGGAAATGGCTTTGTAACTATTAAAAGGCTGCCTGGTTGCACAGGTATGCTATGGCCTTCTAGAGGACAGGGTAGGCATGGATAAAAGAAAACCAAGCCTTACCTGATTGGAAAACATTTTTACTTTCACAGGGCAAGCTGGGGCACGCTTGCACCTGATTGCCTTACACAAGAGCCTCAGCAGTGCTTCCAGAGCCTTGTTCTGTGGTGGACACTTAGTGAATAATAAGCAGAGGCCTTGTCTAAAGGTGAGATGTGAAGTCACAACTCAGGTCCCAAGGGGGAGAGTCTGTTTAGAATAGAGTCTAAGGGGCCACATAGTTCTGTGACCCCTTGGGCCAGAAGCTACGGGGAGTTGTCTCTGGAAGTGTCTCTGCAAGGGCCTAGACCACTCCTGGCGCCCCCACACAAGCCCTGCGAGGAAGGAGCAGGATGGATGGTCTCTGGTCCCAGGTAGCTGTGGAGGCCAGAGTGGCTTCCAGAGGGTGGGGTGGGCTGGAGCACCTTTCCTTCCTTCTGCCCTGGTGGGCAAAGCTAGGCCTTTGAAACAACAGGTGCCCATGGTCATGAACTGCATTCACAGGGGCCTGGTCCCAAGATGCCCCTGATCCTCCTGGGATGGGCCAGGTCTGTGGTGAACAGTATTTACTGTCCCTTGAGGTGATACTTTAGCCCAAAGAACCCAAGGGTTTTCTCTCTTCTATCACTTGGGTTTGAATGAGAGTGAAGTGCACACAGATGAGGATGAGTCCTGGGAGGAGCAGCCCCAGGCTGGTGGCTCCAGCCTTGGGGACACCCCTACAAGGGCTAAGGGCTAGCATTTCCCATCTTAGCTTGGTGGGCCACAACCAAAGATGAGAGGTGGAATATGTCTGGCCCTAGAGGAGTGTGGTGAAAGGACCAGGGGTTGCCAGGGTAGGGCTGCAACTCATTTTCTCATAAGCCATTCTTTGTTCCCAGGTGAGGCGTGGCCTTAGGTGTGAGAGATGCACCAGGCTAATTTCACCCTCTCTTATTCCCTCAGTGTCCAACTGCCCAGCTGCTACCAAGTGCCGAGCACCAGGACCTGCTCTGCTTCTGACTGGTTGGGTCACCTCAGAGAAGTCGATGTCCTGGCCTGGTACATGAAGCAGCATTTCCTGCCCTGCCAGCTTCACTGGGTGGTATGCATCAAAGAAGAGTGGGACAGGACAGGGCTATAAACGGTTTAGTCATTTGACATTGCTGTGGTTATTAACCAGGCTGAGCTCATTGTCCAAGAACAGAATGAATGCTCTTTGGGAGGGATGCTTCTGTGGACTGCATAGGGCCAGGGCCCCCTCCTGGAGATGACTCCTCAGTCTTTTTTGCCTTTAAACACCAGGCCCGCCCAAAAAGTTTACCTTTACTTATTATGGGCTCTTTCCACTGCCCACCAGCAAAAGGAGTGGGAGAAGGTAGGGCCAGCACTGTGACCTCCTTTAGCTTCAGCTCCCAAGGCCACCAGTGGACTTTTCTCCAGTATTTTTTTCCAGGCCTCAGTAGTAGCCTGGTGACAAGAGCATGAGGTCTGAGAGAAAGCCACCCTGAGAGTAGGGCTGGAGCTTACTCTGACCTCAGCCCTCTAAGGCTACCTGCTGCCTGGGACCCATCTGTTTCCTGCCCCAAGGGCCACTGCTGGAGAAATGCTGCTAGGGCTGAATTGAGAGGCCTCAGCCAGCCTAGGTAAGGCCACTTTCCACTGGGCCTTCACCTCCATGCCTCAGAAATATGGGTCTCTGATACTCTCAGCAGAGTATGCCTCTCAGAACCCAGTCTTCAGGATCTGGCCATTCCCAAGGCTGCCAAACAGGGTTTGTACGTCTTGGGAAAGGCCATTTCCCTCCCGGCCAATTAGCAGACATCTCTTTGTGAATTACTCCAATATGTGGTGTAACACGGGTCCTTGCTGTGATCCTCACTCTTGCCACAGTACAAAAAGGGATTTTATTTGACTGGTGAGTTTTGGAAAGCCAGTCCTCCTCCCACCTCTCCCTTGGGGTCTGGCATCTTCACAGAAACCATGCATTTGACCCTGGCCCTCTGTGCTGCAGGTGTTTCAGGAGCAAACCCATGGCAGCCAGCACTATGTCCTTGGGTAGTTAATGCTGCCTAATTCTTGGATTCATAACCCACCTATCTTGCATATAAGTGCTCAATGAATGCAATATTTAATAAATGAAACTATTCCATCTCTAATTAACAGTTGCATTTATGATACCTTTCAGTAACAAAGGGTGCCACATTCACCAATATCAGCCTTTCTGTAATAAAGGGGATATGTTAGTCTCCTCATCTTATTTCTCAGTTGGTTCAAATATTGAATATGAAATTATAATAGCTAACACCTAAACACATCATGTACATTGACTTACTTAATTCTTAAAACATAACTATGACATAGATACTAGTATTAACCCATTTTACAGGTAGGAAACAGGCACAGAAAGGTCACATAACTGTTCATGGCAAAAGGCAGGATATGGTCTCAGGCAGTCTGGCCCCAGAGACGACACCCTTGGTCTCAATGCTATATTGCCTCTTAAGAAAAAAAACATATTGAATTCCCTCAAATCCCACTACACTCTCATGTTTCCCATCTAGAATATAAAGCTGATTCTGTTTTTATTTGCTTTTGTTATATTTGTTTTTATCTTCTATGTCTTGTTTAGATATCAAGACCAAAGTTGAAAAGGAAGATTTGATTCTGGAAAAAACAAATATGAAAGGAGAATTCTCTGGAAGAGAAAACTGGATGCATGAAAAAGGGAGAGTAGGAGAACAGGGCATTCGGAACAGCCTGCAGACAAGCAAGTGAGGAGAAACAAGCCAGGCACCAGGCAGGCCCCAGCAAAAGAAAAGCGTCTTCCAAGGGAGAGAGTCTGGAACTGGCAGGAACTCAGAAAGGATGTCTGCCACAAGTCCAGCCTGGCTGCCCCAGCAGGAATCTCTAAGCAGGTACTATGTGTGGGAAGGCCTTCAGCCAGAGCTCCACTTTCATCATGCATCAGAGAATCCACACCTGGGAGAAGCCGTGTGGGTGTGGCCGGTGTGTCAAGGCCTTCGTGCGGAGCTCCTACCTGAGCTGGCACCAGAGGGTACATATAGGGGAGAAGCCCTTTGTCTGTGGCACGTGTGGCAAGGCCTTCAGTCGAGGACCGAGCCTTGTTGTGCCCGGACCGAGCCACACATGTGCCCGGAGGGTGGCAAGACCTTCAGCCACAGCTCGTGCTTCCTGGGTCACTGGTAGAGCAACACAGGCAGAAGCCCTATTGCTGCACCCAGTATGGAAACGCTTTTGGCTAGGGCGCCCACCTTTCCAGGATGAAGAAATCAACTCAGGGTTTTACAGCTTCTCAGAGGTGACCCAACCAGTCAGAAGCAGACATGTCCTGAAAGGTCCGTCATGGTTTGCCTAGTGCCCAGTACCTGGGAGCACGCCTGGAAGAAACACCAGCCGACTTCCCTGGTCAGAGCCCAGTGCTGATGGGTCAGGGCTCAGGTCCAACACTGAATCCATGTAAGAGCAAGCTGAGCCCTTGTCATCAGCCTAGCTCTCAGGCTAAGGCAGGCTCCTGTTACGGCCTCCTAGTGTCTTTGGAGAGACTAAGATACATACACATATAAACACACACAATTGAGTAAAAGACACTAGGTGACAGGCTGAGATAAAGTGCTGAAGTGTGTGCAGAGATAGCAAGATCAGCAGGGAGGGGAAATGGGTGAAGCTTTAGTGGGCCAGCTCTGGGAGAATGGGTTGGCAGTAAGTAGATGACGGACAGCCCAGGGAGGGGACCAAGCAAACAAGGAGTGACTCCAGTTGGGCCCCAGTGAGGAGAGAGACTGGCTGTGCAGTCACTAGGAGTGGCAGGCTTGACATGCACATGGGGTGGTGAGAGGTTTCAGAACAAAAGCCCCAGTGTGTGGGTGGTACCAACCAAGGCCAAGCCCTGCCCACAGTACTGGGCTTCCTGTACCAGGGTAACGCTGGGTGAGCCACTGAACATCATTTTCCACACCTGTGCAGGACAGGCATTGGACATGAGGAGATTTGAGCTCTCTTCTCTTTGCCACCTATGATTCCAGAGCTTTGAAGCCATTGTCAGAATGAGGACTAATCGAAGGAGGAGGGAGGTGTTGGGAGAATGAAACTGATGGGAACTCAGGGTAGATGGGCAAAGAGGAGGAAAAGGAGACAGGGAGACGGCATGGGAGGCAGGTGGGGAAGTCCAGCTGGTTCTTCTCAGTTCGACTTTGGTACCTACAACAGGTTACCTTGCTCAGCTGAAGCAGGTCAGACACTCTTTAGTCATTGTCCATTCATTCAGCAATTTACTGAGCACCTTTTATGTAAAAGGCATTGCTAGATGACCTGCGGGGCCCACAGGGAATGAGACCTGGTCCTTCTCTCTCTTGTTTTTTTTTTGAGACAGAGTCGCTCAGCCACCCAGGCTGGAGTGCAGTGGCATGATCTCGGTTCACTGCGATTCTCCCGTGTCAGCCTCCCGAGTAGCTGGAATTACAGGCACCCGCCATCATGCCCGGCTAATTTTTGTATTTTAGTAGAGATGGGTTTTCACCATGTTGGCCAGACTGGTTTTGAACTCCTGAACTCAGGTGATCCACCTGCCTCGTCCTCCCAAAGTGCTGGGATTATACGCCTGAGCATAAGAACACAATCCAGCAGGGGAAGTAAGACCATCACAAGGCAGAACATGCTGAGTGGCAGGACAGCTGAAGATAATTGCGGGGAAGTTCAGACGAGGTTGGATGCATCTTTGATTTGGGGTGGATCATGAAAAAAGTGGCATTCAAGCCAACCCTTCGGGGTAAGGATTCCCAAAACCTGATGGGAAGAGTCGTATCCAGGAGAAGGACTTGTCTGGAAAGCATGGAGCATGTTGGGAATAGTGTACTGTCTTGGCTTGATAGAAGGAGGGCACGCCAGTAACACTCTGGGTGCATGCTAATGTTCATGCTGTGTGAGGTGGAAGGTCCAGCAAGTCTGAAACCCTTCCTAGCACTGGCTCCTTTTGCAGTGTGGACGATTTATTAATAAAGAACAGGTCTGTGCTTCCCCCATCACTAAGCAGTGCTTAGCTTAAAATGTCATGCAGCCTAGTCTAATCAATAAAATATACAGTGCAGCTCCCCAGGTCCCCGAGTTGCTAGCAGTTATCAATCTGCTGGGACCCGGCAGGAAGGAGAGTTTGATGAAAGGGTGATTTACAGAGGTTTGGGGAGGGGAGGGGGAGACACCAGATACCAGCAAGAACTAGAGCCTCTGCCACTCATAGCTTGAAGAGGCGTGTGAGGAAATGGTGTAGCTGGAGCCATGCAGCTGTGGTTACAGAGGGACACAGCCACTGCCAGAACGATGGCAGCAGACAGAAGTACCCCATCCCCTTCTCATGCCTCCCTCTGATACCAGTGCATCCCACTAGGAAGCTAGAAGTAAGGGACCCAGGGTGATGCCGCCCCCAGGGATCTCAGCCCCAGGGCAAAGAGTGAGATGATGGATCTGGAGTGCAGACAAGAATAACCAGTACATAGGCCAAGGAGTGGAGAGTCAAAGAGTAACTCTGTGGGGCAGAGACCAGCCTCTACCCAGAGCTGGTTGGCCTCTGGTAGGACATGGATTTCTCCCTTCTCTCTAATTTCTGCCTCTGCTTCTTCCCTGAATGATGCAGCTCCTCTAAAATGAGTGGGAGGAGGCTTGTGGCTGTCAGAGTAAACCCTTGGCCCTTCCCACCTTCCAGCAGACACTAATTTCACCCAGTCCCTGAGCTCCCCCCAACACACCCCCCCAGAGAAACCTGGTAGTTTTAGTTTCTCTGATTGTACAGGTTATTCCCTGCTGCCCTGCCCTAGACACAAGGTACTGTTGGGCCATGTCTCAGAGCAGGAAAGCAAATTAATAATTGTTTTATTTTATATAGCAGTTACTCTGTATAGTGCTCTTCTCAATATGTTTTACTCATTTAATCCTCACTGCACCCTTAGGTAGATTGTTAATACCAACATTTTATAGACAGGGACAGTGAGGCACAGAGAGGTTAAGAAGTTTGCCCATAGGTATGCAGTAAGTGGTAGAAAAGGGATTGGGGCATGGGCAGTGAGTGGCTGCTGAGTCTGGACTCTGGACACCACAGCCCACACCAGGGGTGGACATCACTCCATTCAATTTACTTTGGCCCAAAGCCAGCTGTGCACAGCTGCAGTGGTCACTTCCCTGACCACTGTCTCCATCTAGGCAGAGGTGTTTTGCTTCTTTTGCCACTTAGTTCTGCTTTGCCCTTATGTCCAAAGCAAAACCTTTCTACTCTACTTTTGTCATAGTAAAAAATTAACTTCCCTTCATTTTCAGGCCTGCAGTCCTTAAGCCAGGTCTCTGCCCAAGGCAACTAGCAGTTTCACACGGATGCTAAGTCTCATGCAAACCAAAACCAAGGGGTCACACAGCCCATTTCAGATGCTTATTGTGTAAGCACACAAGATTAGCAGTTGATTTCATGAATGTCTGGGTTGGTGTGCACCCCCTACACCTTGCCTTTGTTAAAATAGGCTATTTCAACAAGGGAAAGGGCCCTGGTGTTTGCCCAAAGAAGTAATGGGGATTTGGCAAGAAATAAAGATTTTTCTTATACTTTGGATGGACATTTTTTATTCTTATACTTAAAAAATTTTTATACTTTGAAATTCCAGCTTCCCATGATGCTATGCAGCTTGAGCTGACAGATGTTGCAACTGTAATTCACCTCAGGCTTTCCTTGTTGCCGGAAGTCAAGCCAGTGACTGATTCCTAGCACCCCTTCTTTGCCTACTAGTGATTGAAAGATAAAATAATCTCTTGCTGGAATTGACCTATAAGTAGCTGGAGACATTTTGAAAGTCAACCTTCCAGCTTGTTAAAAATCTCTAAAACTGACCCTCTAGTGGTGGGGACTATAGATCCATACCCCAGATAGGACTAGTTCCTGACTTAACTGGAGGAACTGAACTCATAGCAGTGGGCAGCAACCAGCATTACAATAGTCCTGTGGGGCTTCACAATGGAGAGAGTTCTGAAAAAGGCATTGTTAGGTGATTTCATTGTGTGAATATCATAGAGTGTACTCAAACAAATCTGGATGGCATGTGTAAGTACACCGGCTCTGTGGGATAGTCCTAGGCTATATGGTACACACTCTGCTACATCCTATGTGGTATGGCCCATTGCCCTTAGACTAGAACCCTGTACAGCATATTATTGTACTGAATACTGTAAGCAATTGTAACAAAATGGTATCTGTATATCTAAAAATAACTTAGAAAAGGTATAGTAAAAATATGGTAGGAAAGATAAAAAATAGTATGCTTATATAGGGCATTTACCATGAATGGAGCTTGCAGGACTGGAAGTTGCTCTGGATGAGTTAGTGAGTGAGTGGTGAGTAAAAGTGAAGGCCTAGGATATGACTACACTTCTGTAGACTTTACTAATACCGCACACTTAGAGTACACTAAATTTACATTAAAAATTTCTTTCTTCAGGCGGGGCGTGGTGGTTCACGCCTGTAATCCCAGCACTTTGGGAGGCCAAGGCAGGCGGATCACAAGGTCAAGAGATCGAGACCATCCTGGCCAACATGGTGAAACCCCGTCTCTACTAAAAAATACAAAAAAAAAAAAAAAAAAAATTAGCTGGGCATGGTGGTGCATGCTTGTAGTACCAGCTACTCGAGAGGCTGAGGCAGGTGAATTGTTTGAACCCAGGAGGTGGAGATTGCAGTGAGCCGAGATTGTGCCACTGCACTCCAGCCTGTCACCTGGTGACAGAGTGAGACTCTGTCTCAAAAAAAAAAAAAAAAAAAAAAAAAAAAAAAAAAAAAAAAAAATTTTAAAAAAGTTAGGTTAGGGGGCAGTTTTTGGTTTTAAAATTTAAAATTTTTGTGTCTTTTGTGAATAAAAGTA
>CAUYQU010017985.1:0-19438 GCA_963574635.1 Cheracebus regulus | reverse complement strand
AGAGGGGCAGAAACCCATTATATTTGTGCAGTCACAAGAAAAAGCACAGGACCCAATAGTGGGTAGACAAAGTCATAAATCAGAAACTGGACACATTGTCCTGTCAGACCACATGCAGGCCACATCACAGTCTCACAAAGTTCTTTTTATAATTCTTTTACCTGCAGTTCCTACTTTCCCATAGCTCGACTGCCTCCAATGGGAAACTGTGCCCGGGCTCAAGCTCACCATATGGTGAGGCCCAATTCCGAGGGGCTTCACATGGGAACGAACCCCACATATATAGTACAAAAAGATAATACATATGGCAATTATAGCATTAGAGCTTAGAGTAGGATGTAACTTGCCCTATGTTACTGCATGTACATTTTGCATTATAGAGGCTAAGGAGATTTTGAAAAGTGGAAATTTTTAACTGTAATCCCTGGAACAGTCCAAACCTAAAGAAACCAATAAAATAATGCAAACAGATGTAATTAAAAAGCCAATTGTATTCAATTTCCAATTCTTCATGTAAGAAGCTTGGAAGTTGCCACTCCATCCTAACAAAAAACTGAACAAAGTGAAAAATCAGTAACTCTTCTTGAGGTCCTAATAAACGTGAGTGTACATACATGCTTATGTATGCTTATATGTAATAGATGAATGACAGCAATGATACAAGGTATGGGAGGACAGAATTATGATTATTTGTTTTTATGAGCATTTTTGTTTATAATTAGGATTGTTTATTTTTATTTTGTTTTGCTACATGAAATCATGACATAGTATATTGTTGTTAGAAAATGAGCTTTGATTAGTTGTAAATATACGTTGCAAACTCTAGGGTAATTACTATAAAAAGCAAAAAAGAAAAATAGAAGAACTAATATATTTTAAACAGATAAAAAATAGAATTATATAGAATATATAATTTAAACAATGAAAGGCAAATGATGGCCAAAAGGTATAAAGCCTCAATTAAACAGAAATAATATTTTTAAAATTAATGTGAGGTACATTGCACAGTGTGTTTTTGGTTTTTGTTTGTTTGTTGAGACAGAGTTTCACTATGTCGCCCAGGCTGGAGTGCAGTGCATAATCTCAGCTCACTGCAGCCTCTGACTCCCAGGTTCAAGTGATTCTCCTGCCTCAACCTCCCAAGAGGCTGGGACTACAGGCACCTTCCACTATGCTGGACTAAGTTTTGTACTTTATTTTGCCATGCTGGCCAGGCTGGCTTTGAAATCCTGACTTCAAGTAATCCACCTGTTTTGGCCTCCCAAAGTGCTGGGATTACAGGTGTGAGATACTGTGTCTGGCAGTGTACTGAATATAGTAATAGTAAATAGTAACTTACTATTTACTATATTCACAAAGTGAACGTTATTTCAAAATCTCTAATTCACAAAGTGAATTTTAAATGTTATTGCCACAAAAAATAAACATTTGAGGTGATGGGTATGTTAGCTAGCTTGATTTAATTATTCTACATTGTATTCTTAAATCTTAACATGACTCTGAATCCCATATATATGTACAAATATAATTTGTTAATCTATAATTTTAAAAATTAAATGATTAGAATAGATTGGTATGAAGCAAAAGAAATGATTAACAATTTCACACATGACAAATTTCTTAAGAAGTACACTTATGAAACAAGTATAAAACCAATGCAAACAAATTTAAAATCCTAATAATCTTTCATCCATTTAAAAATTAACACATTTAAAAAATACTTTCCACAAAGGAAATTTCAGGCTTATCAACAAAGCTAACATTTGAATTCTTCCAAATTTTTAAACTAAATCTTTGTAAATTCTTTCAGAGAATACAAAAAGAGAAAACAAACCGAATTCATTTTATAAGATCAAAATAACCCTGATAAAATTTGGCAAAATAATTGCAAAAAAATAAATTTATAAACCACTCCAAAAATATTTATTTGCTATATATTTTTTTAAAAAGTCAGAACCAATTTGGGCTTATTTTGGGAACACAAGGATATTTCAACATTTGAATTATGTCTATTTGATTTACCACTTATTACAGAAAAAATTTTAGAGAAAATGTGAATCTTAATAGGCTTAGTAAAAGCTTTCAATAAAATTTCATAATTGTTAATGGTAAAAATACATAGCAAACATGGAATAAAACAAGTTTCCTTAATTCCAAGCCATATACCAAAAGCACACACACACAAAGAATATCCCAACAATTACTATATTTAATGAGAAATGTTGGAAGCAACTTCCATAATATAATCTGTAAGACAAAAATATCCACTGTCATCAATTTTTGTACTGGAATTTTAACTATTTCAAAAAGCAAGGAAATAAACTGAAACTATTGAAAATAAAGAAATAAATCTGTCTTTATTTGCAGATGACAAACAAACATGTAGTGAATACTCAATTATATGGAGTGAATACTCAAGTAAATATGTAGTGACCACTCAAATATATTTATATATACTATTACTTTGAATAAGTCAGTTTTATAAACTTCCTAATGCAAGTCAGTCCACACACACAAACATACTCACACACACAGTTAATTTTAATATCTGGAATAAAATTTTTAAGAACATGATTTTCAATAACCTAAAAATTAAATACTTTAAAGTAACATTAATGAAAGATGTACAATAGCTCTACATAGAAAACTATGGACTATTATTGAGAGCAATGAAAGTAAACCTAAGTAAAGGAAGGCTATGCCATGTCAATTCTCTACAAATTGATCTACTCATTCAATATAACCATAATCAATATTCAGATGGTTTTATTTTTGTGAAAATTGAAGAACTGAGGTTCAATATTAGCCAAGACCATCTTGAGTAAAAATAATAAAGCAAGAATAACTCTTTACTAGATAGCATGACTTGTTCTAAAACTATGATAATTAAACTATGATAACTCTTGTATTAATGCAGACAGACAAGTAAACTAGTAGACTGGATTAAATAGCCCAGTAACAGACATGCATACATGAAAACAGTTTATTTGTAAGAAAAGTGACAATAGGACGGTGCGGTGGCTGACTCCTGTCATCCCAGGACTTCAGGAGGCCAAGGCAGGCGGATCATGAAGTCAAGAGATTGAGACCATGCTGGCCAACCTGGTGAAACCCTGTCTCTACTAAAAATACAGAAATTAGCTAGGTATGGTGGCACAAGCCTGCAATCCTAGCTAATTAGGAGACGGAGGCAGGAGAATTGTTTGGACCAGGGAAGTGGAGGTTGCAGTGAGCTGAGATCATGCCACTATTCAGCCTGGGTGACAGAGGAAACCCTGTCTCAGAAAAAAAAAAAAAGTGACGATAGAGAATAATGAGGTAAATTGGACATCTATGTGGAAGAAAAGAAGAAAAATTGACTTCAACCACATTCCAAAGGTAGAAATCAATTTCATCTGAATTATAAATATGTAAAAAGTTAAGCAATATAATTTTATAGGTTATAACAGAATATGTTAAACATTGGCATGATGGTAAATTGCTTAAATAAGGTGCAAAGTACAGCATTAGGGATAAAAATACCAATAATTTCAAATACATCAATATTGTAGGTGTTTTCCCTAGCAAATATCATCTATGAGACAATGAAAATACAACTTGCTGAGTGGGAGAAAATATCTGCAATACAACATATATAAGTCACAAAAGGTTTTGTGTTCAGAATTTATAAAAGTTTTTACAACTCAATAAGACAGACAGAAAAAGCTAAAGAGAAAATAGGGTCCATATGAAAAGCAATTTACAAAACTGGATATCCAAAAGGCCAATGAACAAACAAAAAATGTATGCAATCTCATACTAATCAGAAAATCACAAATTAAAGCCACATTAGATTCCACTACATAGCCATTAATGATAAGGTTGACAAGGATTTAGAGAAACTAGAATTCCCATAATATCTCTATATTATAGTAAAATTTGGCAGGTCCACTTGGAAAACTCTTTGGCATTGATACCAAATTTGAATGTATGCATATTCTGACTCAGAAATTTCCCTCCTCACTGTATAACTAATAGAATGCATGAGCAACAACAAACATGTAAAAGGAATTGTAGCAGCAAGAATTGTAATATTCAAAAATTGAAAACAACTCAAATATCCATTAGCAATTCAATGGATAAATAAGTTTCGGTTTACTCATACAACAGAATGCTAAACAGCAATGAAAACGAAGGAATGCAATACCACAAACATGTCTCACAAATATAATGTTGATGAATACATGAAAAATAAAAAGGGTAGGCACAGATATTACATATCATATATTCCTTTTGCAAAAAGTGAAAAAAATACATATAATCACCTAGATTTTTGCTAGAAAGGACAGTGTATTGACTGGGAGGGATAAGGAAGAATATTGTAAGGTACTGCCAATGTTCTATTTATTTACCTGGGTGGTGGTTTTTGAGTATGCTCCCTTTGTGAGCAGTCATTGTGCTGTACTTGTAATTTGTATATTCTGTTGTATATATATATTTCAATAAATAGTTTGTATTGTTTTTGTAGAGATGGGGTTTCACTATGTTGGCCAAGCTGGATTTGAACTCCAGGGCTAAAGCAATCCTCCTGCATCAGCCTCCTAAGTAGCTAACGCACCTGGCCAAAATAGTTTAGTTTTTCCTGATGTATGGGAAATCTATGATACTTAATGAAATATAGGTATTGAAAATATATTAAAGGCATGTTATTAATTCTTGACATATCTGGAACAAATTCAAACAGGTAAGTCTTTATTTGAATTTGAAAAATGGATGATAATTCACGAGATAAACTTGCTGGAAGGACTTTCCAAAGAAAAGTTGATTTTATTTTCATATTCATGTTGAATATGTGTAAAAGTCTTTTTCTGAAAACCAAGTTTTACTCAAAATTAGTTTAAGTAATTTAATAAGCTCTTATGTAACCTAAATCAAATCTACTTCATAAATGATAAATTCTGTTTTAGTAGAGTGAATTTTGTGAGGATATTTCTAGTCTTAAAATGGAAGCAAATTTTATTATGTCACCCAATGCCTCATAATATGCCAGGATAGCAATAATTGTTATTTTAAAATAATAGATTAATGAATTATTCCTTCAAATCTGTCAAAAATTTAGAATTAAAAAAATATATATTCTCATGTTCTGTGCCTCAGAGAGAGTAGTAATAATAACTGTTTTTGTTTGTTTGTTTTTTGTGTTCATTTTGTTTTGGATTCAGAGTCTCACTCTGTCGCCAGGCTGCAGTGCAGTGGTGGCAATCTCGGCTCACTGCAACCTCTACCTCCCATGTTTAAGTGATTCTCCTGCCTCAGCCTCCCAAGTAGCTGGGACTACAGGCATGTACTACCATGCCCATCTAATTTTTGTATCTTTAATAGAGACAGGGTTTCACTATGTTGGCCAGGATGGTCTCGATCTCTTGACCTCGTGATCTGCCCACGTTGGCCTCCCAAAGTGCTGAGAATACAGGCTTGAGTCACACTGCCAGGCCAATTCCTCTATCGATTCTGAATCATATTCCTTCAACTTCCCTCAAAATTTATAAATTATACCAATAACTTCTAGAATGCTGATTATCTAGAACTCTTCTAAAAGGGGTACTTTAAAATAATTGGTATTATAGAAAATTATTTCAGATAGTATATTCATTGGAGTTTATAAATTTTTAAAAATTCTGTTTTTTTTTTCTTTTTTCTTTCTTTCTTTCTTTCTTTTTTTTTTTTTTTTTTAGAAAGGGTCTCACTCTGCCACCCAGACCAGAGCGCAGTGGCACAATCTTGGCTAACTGCAACCTTTGCCTCCCAGGCTCAAGAGAGTCTCTTGCCTCAGCCTCCTGCGTAGTCGGAATTACAGGCACATGTCACCACACCAAGCTAATTTTTGTGTCGTTAGTAGAGACATGGTTTCACCAAGTTGGCCAGGCTGATCTCAAACTCCAGACCTCAAATGATCCACGCATGTCAGCATCCCAAAGTTCTGGCCAGGCGTGGTGGCCCACACCTGTATTCCTGTTACATTAGAGTCTGACTTTTAAAGGAGAGTGGGTAGTTGTTTTGAATTACGGCAGACCCTTACTAAACTAATTGTTCCAACAAGAATAATCTCTTTGAAGTCATGACCTGAAAGGCTTCGGTATGAGAGAGACTTGTTTAGAAAGAGTAAGTTTTACTAAATCAAGAATTATAGTCTATGTTATTTAATTTATGTATACATGAAAATCACGTTTTATATTTGGGATGATTTTTGATTTTTAGAGTCATTTGTTTCCAGAGAAAACAAAAATGATATTTACAGCAATAATATTTTATTTGTACTAGAAGACGTCTGATTTATTTTTCAATCACAATAATAGCAGGCTGCTAAAACATCAGTGGCAAAGCAAAGGCACTCTGTTTCCATGACTGTGATATCTACCCTTATCTCACTTATTATTACATTATCATATTTACATGCCAATTAACTACAAAATGCTGATATGCTGGTAAAAAATATGAACATTAAAATTAAACGATGATAAAGTAGTTCATGTTGATTTCTTTTATATTTAGTAACAGCTTTCTTTGGTAAATATCACTTTTCACATTTAATTATATATTAACAAGTAGTGATTATGATGTGTAACTCCTTTTGGAAAATAAATGACTTAAATTGACCTACTTTAATTTTATTCATTATTTCTAACTGTTATTAAAACCTGTATTTGACATACGTGAATATTATTTGATCTTTTCAAACCACATTCATTCTCATTAAGAAAGCCCCAAGACATTTTCTTTCAGAATATTTTTCAAATATTCTGAGATTTTACTAGTTATGTGAAATGTGACAGCACTTTCAAGTTCTTTATTATGGTTTCCTTCTACAGTGAGAAGCAATTATTCCACATATATTAGTGCCTGGTTTTGAACTTAATATTTAAGCAATTAGTATCTGTATCTATAAATTAATACATTTATATTCCTTACATAGTTTTAATCATACAAAATGAGTAAAAACTGTCTTTTGGGTGCATTAGTCTTAAAAGTAAAAACTGTTTATTTAATGTTAAAGCTCAATTAAACTTCAATTTTGGAAAAGTGAAGGTAAATTTTTGACACATTTCTGGTTGATTCTATTTCTCATCTTCATGAAAGAGGACAACTAAAGAAACATTCATATTACCTTTCAAAGGAAAAATGTCTGTTTTAGGCAAATTGTACTTGTTTTCATATTTTTATACCCAGTAATTGCTGACAAAGATGTTCACATAATGACACTTAATCTACTAAAATTATTTGAACTTTATTATAAGCCTTTTAACTTTGAATTAAACCATATATTCAGCTGTTAAAAATATTTTTAAGCACTGACAAATATATTTATATCTATCAGTATAGACAGATTTATATACTTCTGATTATACTGATTAATATATGATTAATATAGAGGTTATCATTTCAAAATGAATTTGTCTGATTTCTTAGCAAGATAAAGAAAGTACTTGTGCTATGCCTTGAGCTATCTCTATTATTTGAAAGGTATATGCTTTTCCATTTTAAGTATATGAAATCGCTTTTGTGGAAATTTAAATTAATTTATTTACATTGTTTTCTATTAGATTGGCTGATATGAGTAGTACAATTGCATTTCACTCCCCAGAATTCTTTATTTCTGTGTGCTGTTTATTATCAATTGGGCAGGTGCACTTACCAGTCTCATATAAACGAAAGTATGCAAGCTGGTGATTAAAGTCTGATGGCTAGACAAGGATAAGGCCTATGCTGGAAAGCAATGCTTCCATATTTTTGTCAAAAAAAGATTTTGCTAATAGGACAAACTTTCATAGCTCTGGTACAGTTATCTGATGGTGCTGTTCCGATCCATTGTGGAAAGCAATGCTTCTCTTTGGGGAAAAATAAATCTTTCCAGGCCATACAACCTTCCAGGGAAAATCAAGGAATATGAAATAATACAGATACCTTTCAGGAAAACAGATGACTCTGAAACAGGTCTATAACAAAACTTTATTGAATTAAAAAAAAAAAAAGCAAGCCAGGCGTGGTGGCTGATGCCTGTAATCTCAGCTTTTTGGGAGGCTGAGGCAGGTGGATCACTAGAGGCCAGGAGTTCAAGACCAGCCTGGGTAACATGGCGAAATCTCATTTCTACAAACCTCCACAACCCAAATTAGTCTGGCATGGTCGCAGATGCCTGTAGTCCCAGCTACTCTGGAGGCAGAGAGGGGAGGATAGCTTGAGTCTGGGAGATCAAGGTGCAGGTGCAGTGAACAAAGATGTCCCACTGCTGTCCAGCTTGGGTGATGGAGTGAGACCCTGTTTCAAAACAAGAAAAAAAAAACATTGATACTCTAACCTCCGTAAGCCCCTGCTCTGACTGGGAGACCACAGTGATACTTTGGGTCTACAGAATCAATGTCAAGTTATCTCCGAGAATTATTATGCTTCTTATAGAGATGGTGGGAGGATAATTAACAGTATACACTTTGAAGAATTGTAAGGACCTTACTCAAAGATACATGACATTTAAATAAATCTGGAGCTCTCCTCACATTTATTTACTGTAACAATAGTAAATAATCAGTCCCTCTCAAAATGAGTGACTAAATCTTACATGATAAATTCTCTGTAGCATTCCAGTCTCCCTAAATCTGTTGGTAACCTTCCTTTGTACAAAAAAAAGGAAGTTCAGGTATTTTTCATCTTCATATAGTGTAGGCTATTGTTTGGTTCATATTTCAGTTAATCAAGCAAACTATAACAGACATTCCTAGCCCATCAAGTTAAACACTGAATCTCTGCTGCAGAGGGCTAATATCAATAAATCTAGCTCCATCTAACTTAGTGTATTTTTCTACCCTTACCCTACAATTATAAAATCCTTTCCACACTGATTCCTCAGTATTCTGCCTATATAAATTAGCTAACTCATACAAATATTTTGGTATATATCACATCTTATCTCAGGTCTCACTTTATACTTCACAATTTAGGACTTGCTGAAACTTGGGTCTTTGAATAGTGCAAACTAAGGGTCAGTGAACTATATATAGCATATGTGATGAAAACTTATTTTTGTAAAAAAAGTTCTATTGGAATACAGTCAAATCCAGTGGTTTATATATTACCTATGGTTGCTTTTGCACTACAACAACAGAGATGAGCAATTATGGCAGAAACTATATGACCTTCAAGACAAACATAGTTATTATTTGTCCATTTTATAACATTTAAAGGGCTTAGAAGTTGTCTTTTCAGTCTTTATAACAAAAAAATCGACAAATTGAAAATCAATAACTTTTCTTGTGCACATCAGAGAACAGTGGTTGCATAGCAAAAAAAAAAAAAAATTACAAAATCAGGATAGATAGGCATGTTCTAAAAGACACAGCGAGGATTTGGTTACCCAAAGCAGGAACCACTGGAACCATAAACTGGTAAAAATACCTAAATAGTAATTGTGAAGAATTAATGAAGTTTTAGGGTAAACTAGTTTAAGATGGAGAACATCTTGAAGGAAGGGGCAGAATTTTATGAGGCTCATTGCTTTCCTGGGCTTTCTCTTCAGAATCCGGATCAGGTTTGCATGGTAAAAATCCAGAAAAACAATTTATAGTTCTGACAGGAGAAGGAGAAGAGCAGACTTTATGAAATATGTAGTCAGATAAGTTTTTATAATAAAATCCTAATCTCCAGGAGAAAGTATATTGACAGAACTTTTCACCCATCCTAGCCCTCTTTAGCCTTCTTTTCTCACCAAAAGTGCAGGTGAGAGGGTGTAGATAGCAGAGATTAGGGCATCAAGGAAATAGCCTGGAAAAACCAGCCAAGGAAGGGAATAGAAAGTGGGCAGAAACAAAGCCACATCACTGGGGAGGGTCACAACCCCAAGACACATATTCACTAAAAAATGAAGTTTAACTGTAAGATTATGGACTGTTTTTTCTTCCCTATACTTTAATGAAACAGAAATAGGACTCCAGAGTAATAATGGTGGGTTATTTTGGAAAGACCTATAAAACACACACTCTGTGGAAGGGATTCAGGGAAACTCAAATCAACAGGGGTGACAAAAAAAGCAAGGAAATTAGAGAAATTTAAGCCTCTGGCACACAGTGTCAGCAAATATTAAACTTAGATAAACTCCTAACCAGTTTAAAACAAATCCTCCCAATAACATCCCATTTATCTCAGTTCATATTACTCAAAACATTTCTGACTTTTAACCAAAATATTACAAGGCATAGTAAAAGACAAAAAGAAAAAAAACTTATCTGAAGTGACAAAACAAGCATCATAATCAGATTCACATATAGCACAAATGTTGAAAGTGTCCAGCAGGATATTAAAAATTCCTGTTTCCAAAATATTAGTGGCTAGAATGGAAAAAAGTTCACAACATGCAAGAACACATGGAAAATGTAAACAGAGAGAAGAAAACCCAGAAAAAATCAAAAAGAAACACTAGAAAACAAAATGCTTTAATAGAATTTTAGAATGTCCTTTATAGGCTCATTGATTTACTTGACAGGACCAAGGTAAGAATCACGGAGTGGATGGTAAGTCTAGGGAAAAAAAAATAATGAAAGAAACAGAACTGAAACAAAATAGAAGATCCAAGAACTACGATCAATTTCAAAAGGTGTTAATATGCATAATCGTAATACAAGCAGGGAAAGAAAAGGGAGCAGAAGAAATATTTCAAGTAATAACTCCCCAAAATTTTGTAAAATTGATGACAGACATAAAACCACACATACAGGCAGCTTAGAGAACCCTAAAAAGAATAAATATCAAATAATCCACACATATTATTTTCAAATTGCATAAACACAAAGTCACAACATTTTGAGAGATGCTGGGGAGAAACAATACATATTGCCTAACGATAAACAAGGATAAAACTTACAGTGGGCTTATTATCATGAAACTATGCAAGCATGGAGAGGAATAAAATATTTAAAGTGTTGAAAGGAAAAAAACCATCAACCAAGAAATTATAATCAGAGAAATTATTCGACAAACATGAAGGAGAAATACTTTTTGAGAAAATCAAAAAATGAGGGAATTCATCATGATCAGCTCTGTTCAGGAAAAATAAAGTTAAAAAATTATTCTGACTAAATGAAAATGATAAAGGTCAGAAACCTGAATCTACATAAAGAATGTTAAGAGTGTCAGATAAAGGAATAAAGGAAGGCACAATAAATCTTTTCGTTTCTTATTCTTAATGGATCTGAAAGAAAACTGCTTAAGGAAATAATGATAACAATATGTTGGGTGATTATAGCAGAGTGATCAGGGAAATGAATAAGAGCAATATCAGAAGTAACAGGATGAAAGCACTGGAAATAATATGTAATAAGGCACATACACTACACTGAAGTGATATAATGTTATTTCAAGTTGGACTTTGGCTAAAGTGTATATTATGAACAATTGAGGGAAACAAAAAACTGAACTGATAAGCTAATAGAAGACATAAAAAGATATTTAAAAGTTTCCATCTCTACTAGAAGAGACAGAAAATGAGAGGAAAAATTACAGAATATATGCAAAGAATTAAAAACTGTTACAAATATGGTAGATATTAATACAACAATATCAATAATCACTTAAAATGTGAATGCTCTATTTGTACAAGTTAAAAAGACAGAGATTGTCAAAGTGAATTTAAAAAGTACATGCACTGCATGTTGGCAACAAGAAACTATATTATGTTTAAAGACTCAGGTTAAAATAAAGGGCTGGAGAAAAACATAATATGCCAACATTAATCAAATGAAAGCTGAAATAGTTATATCAATTTCAGATAAAGCAGATTTCAAAACAAAAACATTATTAGGGTTACAGAGAGGTGTTACTTAACAATAAATACGACAATTTTACAAGAAGACATAGCAATTCTAAATGTAGGCACTTAATGACAAAATGTCAAAATACGTGAGAAAAAAAGAACTGAAAGAATAAATGGACATATCTACTGTTAACATTTTAAGACCTTAAAATGATTCTGTCAGTAATTAATGGATCAGGCAGAAAAATGTTGAACTGAAAAGGCCATTAATCGAATGTATAAAATTGCCATTTACAAATAGTCTATCCAACAACAGCAGAAGCCAAATTAATTTCAATCTAACATAAAGCATTTCCCAAAACTGATCATATTTTGGACCATCAAACAAACACACCTTAACAAAATTACTTATTGAAATCATACAAAGCAAGTTCTCAGCTCACAATGAAATTGTAAATATTGTTAAGTAGAAGTAAAAAGAGTAAAGTAAATAGTAAAAATAAATAAATAAAATATAACTGGAAATGTGTCGGTGTGTTTGAAAATTAAATAGCACACTTTGAAGTAGTCCATGAGTCAAATAAGATGCCTCAAAATAAATGAAATTATTTTAAATTAAACAGCAATACAAATACAACATACCAACTTGAGAGATGTAGTGAAAGTAGGGGAGAGAGGGCAATTTACAGAATTAGATTCATAAATTAGAAAAAAAGACCTAATATCAGTTACATAAGATTACATCTTAGGAAAGCAATAGGAAGAAGAGAAAATTAAACCTAAAACAAGCAGAATAAAAGTAAAAAATTACAGCAGGCATCAAGTAAACTTAAAACAGAAAAACAATAGTAGACAATAGTAGAATAATAATAGAAAATAGCCGAAAAATAATAGTAAAAAAGTCCCAAACTCGTATATTTATAATATCAATAAAAATTGATTATTCTGTATACAGGCTAATGAAGAAAAAAAAGAGAGAAGGCACAAATTATCAAAACCAGAAATGAAAGATGTTTTGTCACTACTGATTCTATACACATTAAATGCAGATACCAGTTCTCCACAACATCTTCCAGAAAATAAAAGCGCATGAAACTGTTAGCACATGTTCTGAGGCCAGCATTACTCTAATAACAAAACCAGAAAAAGAATATATATATATATATATATGAGAAAGGAAAGTAACAGACCAACATTTCTCATAAACACCAAAGGAAAAAAACTCAACAAAATAGCAAATCTAATCCAACAGTATAGGCATATGTACTCTACAATCAAGTGGGATTTATTGCAGATATGCAAAGCATGTTAGCCTTAGGAAATCAAACAATATAAGCTACTATATCAACAATCATAAGAAGAAATATCATATGATTATATTAATTGATGCAGAGAAAGACATTTGACACAATGCAATACTATTTGTGATATAAAAATAAAAACTCTCAGCAAACTAATAATATAATAAAACTTTCTCAACTATCAAAGGAATATTCATAAACAACTTACTGCTAACTTTATACTCAGTAATGAGAGAATGTATGTCCTTATTCTAAGATCATCAACAAGGCAAGGAAGTCCTCTCCTATTCAACAACATAATGAAAGTCTATCTAGTGTATTAAAATAAGAAAAGTAACCTATAAAGATTAGAAAAGAAAAAATAACACATTTTTTCCACAGAGGACAAGATTGTCTATTTTTTAAAATCTCCATATGTGTACAAAAGAACTTCAGAAACTAATAACCAGGTATAGTTTTCAGGACAGCATGTTTTCAAGATAAAAGGCCAATATCCAAAACCCATTTGTTGTGCTATGTACAAGAAGTGTGATTTTGAAGTTTCGAAAAACTTACAACAGCATCAAGTGGGCAATACATGGAAAAGTCTAACAAAATATGTACATAATATATATAAAGAAATCTGTAAAATGCTTCCAAAGGAAATCTAGATATCTACAGAAATATTTCATATTCATAGATTGCAAGACTTAATATCATTAAGATATTAATTTTCCCCAACTTGATCTATAAATTCAATGCAATCAAAATTCTGGGGGAAAACTTTGTATAGGTCAACAAACTGATTCTAAAGTTTGCACGGAAAGGAAACAGATATAAAGCAGACATGCAATATTGATTTAAAAAAATAGAGTTGGTAGACTGAAGTTACATAACTTAAGATTTACTATAAAGTTACAACAATAAAGACGACATGATATCCATGAATTAATATATCAATAGAATAGAATAAAGACCCAGAAAGGAAGCCCACAAAAATATGGTCATCTTACTATTGACAAAGGAGCTCAGAAAGGACAGACATTTTATCAAATGGTACTTGAATGACTAAATATTTGTATGCCAAATATATTCATACATATGCATATAAACACTTAAAATTTTTAAAAATTTTCACCAGCTTAAAAAGGAATCCCATAGTCTTTACCTATCAGTCTCCTACATCATAAAAATAAAACAGTGCACCAAAATACATGAAGGAACCTAAAAAAAAAGAGATATAAACAAATCAACAGTCATAGTTGGAGGCTTCAATACTGTACTTTCAATAATTGATAGAATAACAAGACAGATCAATAAAGAAATACAACACTTGAATAACACTATAAATCAACTTGACCTAGCAGGCATCTATGGAACATGATCTGCAGAACACTCTACTCAAAAATGGAATACATTATTCACAATGTATTTTTAGCATAATAGAATGGAATTATAAGTCAATAATGGGGGGTGCAGTGACTCATGCCTGTAATCCCAGCACTTTGGGAGGTCGAGGCAGGAGATCTTCTGAGGTCAGGAGTTTGAGACCACTCTGGCCAACATGGTGAAATCCCATCTCTACTAAAATACAAATATTAGTGGGGCATAGCAGTGAGCACTTGTAATTCCAGCAACTCAGGAGGCTAAGGGAGGAGAATCACTTGAACCTTGCAGGTGGAGGTTGCTGTGAGTTGAGATAGTGCCATTTCACTCCAGTCTGGGAAACAAGAGCAAAACTCCATGTAAATGCTCACTCAAATAAATAAATAAATAAATAAATAAATAAAATAACAATAGAAAAAAAATGGGGAAGTGAAGATATACGAACTTTTAAATTTGCAATTATTATGGATAGATACTAGTTATAAATATTTATGAAGTAAGTGTGACATTTTAATACAGGCATACAATGTGTAATAAACAAATCAGGATAGCTGGGGTATCCATCATGTCAAGTATTATCTATTTTGTGTGTAAGAAATATTCCAATTTCATTTTTTCAGTTATTTTGAAATATATCATAAATTATTGTAAGATCTGTGGAATCTAAACAATACCCTATTACATAACCAATGGGTCAGAGAATAAATCTAAAGTGAGACTAAAACATACTTAATAAAAATGAAGACACAACATATTAAACTTACAGAATGCAGCTACAAATTGCTGAGACAGAAATTTATAGCTGTAAATAGCTATATTTTGAAATAAGAACAATCTCAAATTGTTAACCAAATCTCCCATTTGAAGATTTTGAATCAAGTAAGAGGAAACTAAACATATGACAAGCAGAAGGAAAAATAATAAACATTAGAGTGAATTAAATAAATAGACAATAGGAACACAAATGAGAAAGTCAGTGACACCAAAAGATGGTAAATTGAAAGGATAAAAATAAAACCATGTTTTTTTTTTTTTTGCTCTCCATTTGCTTGGTAAATCTTCCTTCATCCCTTTATTTTGAGTCTATGTGTGTCTTTGTATGGGAGATGGGTCTCCTGAATACAGCACACCAATGGGTCTTGACTCTTTATCCAATTTGCCAGTCTATGTCTTTTGATTGGGGCATTTAGCCCGTTTACCTTTAAGGTTAATATTGTTATATGTGAATTTGATCCTGCCATTTTGATACTAGCTGATTGTTTTGCCCGTTAGTTGACACAGTTTCTTAATTGTGATGATGGTCTTTATCATTTGGTATGTTTTTGCAGTGGCTTGTACTGGTTGTTCCTTTCCATGTTTAGTGCTTCCTTCAAGAGCTCTTGTAAGGCAGACCTGGTGGTGACAAAATCTCTCAGCAATTGCTTGTCTGTAAAGGATTTAATTTCTCCTTCACTTATGAAGCTTAGTTTGGCTGGATATGAAATTCTGGGTTGAAAGTTCTTTGCTTTAAGGATGTTGAATATTAGCCCCCACTCTCTTCTGGCTTATAGGGTTTCTGCCAAGAGATCCACCGTGAGTCTGATGTGCTTCCATTTGTGGGTAACCTGATCTTTCTTTATGGCTGCCCTTAGCATTTTTTCCTTCATTTCAATTCTGGTGAATCTGACGATTATGTGCATTGGGGTGGCACTTCTTGAGGAATATCTTTGTGGTGTTCTCTGTATTTCTAGGATTTGAATGTTGGCCTGGCTTTCTAGGTTGGGGAAATTCTCCTGGATTATATCCTGAAGAGTGTTTTCCAGCTTGGATTCATTCTTCCCATCACATTCAGGTACACTGATCAAACATACATCATGTCTTATCACATAATGCCAACTATCTTGGAGGCTTTGTTCATTGTTGTTCACTCTTTTTTCTCTAACCTTGCTTTCTCATTTTATTTCATTGAGTTGATCTTCAATCTCTGATATTCTTTCTTCTGCTTGATTGATTTAGCTCTTAAAATGTGTGTATGCTTCACGAAGTTCTCATGCTGTGTTTTTCAGCTCCATCAAGTTGTTTATGTTCTTCTCTAAGCTGGTTATTCTAGTTAGCATTTCTTCTAACCATTTTTCAAGGTTCCTAGTTTCTTCGCATTGGGTTAGATCATGTTCCTTTAGCTTACAGAAGTTTGTTATTAGCCACCTTCTGAAGTCTGCTTCTGTCAATTCCTCAAACTCTTTCTCCATTCAGTTTTGTTTCCTTGCTGGTGAGGAGTTCTGATCCCTTGGAGGAGGACAGGTGTTCTTTTTTGGTGATTTCATCCTTTTTACACTGTTTTTTTTTCCCATCTTTGTGGATTTTTCTACCTTTGGTCTTTGAAGTTGATGACTTTTGGAAGGGGTCTCTGGACATCCTTTCTGTTGATGTTGAAGCTATTTCTTTTTGTTTTTTAGTTTTCCTTCTAACAGTCAGACCCCTCTGCTGCAAGACTGCTGGAGGTCCACTCCAGACCATGCTTGACTGGGAATCACCCACAGGGGTTGCAGGAAAGCAAGGATTGCTGCCTGTTCATTCCTCTGGTAGCTTCATCCCGGAAGAGTACCCACCATATTCTAGCCAGAGCTCTACTGTATGAGGTGCAGGTGTTGCAATCCTAGTCTCTAATGAAATGGACTATAAAACAACAAAGGTCAAAAAAGATAATAAAGGGCATTACATAATAGTAAATGGATCAATGCAACAAGAAGAGCTAACTATCCTAAATATATATGCACCCAATACATGAGCATCCAGATACATAAAGCAAGTTCTTAACAACCAACAAAGAGACTTAGACTCTCACACAATAATAGTGGGAGACTTTAACACTCCACTGTCAATATTAGACAGTTCAACAAGACAGAAAATTAACAAGGATATCCAGGACTTGAACTCAGATCTGGACCAAGTGGACCTAATGGACATCTACAGAACTCTCCACCCAAATCCACCCAAAGAAGGATATACATTCTTCTCAGCACCACATCACACTTACTCTAAAATTGACCACATAATTGTAAGAAAATCATGCCTCAGCAAATGCAAAAGAATGGAAATCTTAACAAACAAGTCTCCCAGACCACAGTGCAATCAAAGTAGAACTCAAAATTAAGAAACTCACCACAAACCATACAACCACATGGAAAATGAACAACTTGTCATGAATGTCTACTGGATAAATAATGAAATAAGGCAAAAATAAAGAAGTTCTTTGAAACCAATGAAAATGAAGACACAACATACCAGAATCTCTTTGACATATTTAAAGCAGTGTCTAGAGGGAAATTTATAGCTCTAAATGGCCACATGAGAAGTGAGGAAAGATCTAAAATTGACATCCTAACATCAAAATTAAAAGAACTAGAAGAACACGATCAAAGAAATTCAAAAACTAGCAGAAGGCAAGAAATAATGCAGAGCAGGAGTGAAGGAGATAGAGACACAAAAGACCCTTCAAAAAAAAAAATCAATGAATCCTGTAGCTGGTTTTCTGAAAAGATCAACAAAATAGATAGACCACTAGCCAGAGTAATAAAAAAGAAGAGAGAAGAATCGAATAGTTGCAATAAAAAATGATAAAGGGGATATCACCACCAATTCCACAGAAATACAAACTACCATCAGAGATTATTACAAACAACTCTATGCACATAAACCAGTACATCTAGAAGAAGTGAATAAATTCTTGAAAACTTATACCCTCCCAAGACTAAATCACGAAGTGGTTAAATCCCTGAATAGACCAATGACAAGGTCTGAAGTAAATGCAGCAATTACTAGCCTACCAACCAAAAGAAGTCCAGGTCCAGACAGATTCACAGCCAAATTCTACCAGATGCACAAAAAGGGCTGGTACCATTTCTTCTGAAATTATTCCAAACAATACAAAAAGAGGGACTCTTCCCTGATTCATTTTATAAGACCAACAGCATCCTGATACCAAAACCTGACAGAGACACAACTAAAAAAGAAAATGTGTGTTATCCATGATAAACATCAATGCAAAAATCTTCAGTAAAATACTGGCAAACCGATTGCAACAGCATATCAAAAAGCTTATCCATCACCATCAAGTAGGCTTCATTCCAGGGATGCAAGGCTGGTTCAACATATGCAAATCTATAAATGTAATCTATCAGATTAGCAGAACCAAAGACAAAAACCCATGATTATCTCAATAGATGCAGAGAAGGCCTTCAACAGTACTCAACAACCCTTTATGCTAAAAACTCTCAATAAACTAGATATCGATGGAATGTATCTCAAAATAATAAAAGCTATTTATGACAAACCCACAGCCAATATCATACTGAATGGGAAAAAACTGGAAACATTCCCTTTGAAAACTGGCACTAGACAAGGATGCCCTCTCTAACCATTCCTATTCAATATAGTATAGAAAGTTCTAGCCAGAAGAGTCAAGCAAGAAAAAGAAATAAAGGATATTCAGTTAGGAAAAGAAGAAGTCTCATTGTATCTATTTGCAGACAACATGATTGTATATTTAGAAGACTCCATCATCTCATCCCAAGATCTCCTTAAGTTAATAAGCAGCTTTAACAAAGTCTCAGTATACAAAATCGATGTGCAAAAATCACAAACTTTCCTATACACCAATAACAGACAAACAGAGAGCTTAAATCATGAGCAAACTCCCATTCACAACTGCTACAAGAGAATAAAATACCTAGGAATACAACTAACAAAGGATGTAAAGGACCTCTTCAGGGAGAACTACAAACCTCTGCTCAAGGAAATAAGAAAGGAAACAAACAAATGGAAAAACATTCCATGTTCATGGTTAGGAAGAATTAATACTGCAAAAATGGCCATGCTGCCCAAAGTAATTTATAGATTCAATGCTATCTCCATCAAGCTACCATTGACCTTCTTCACAGAACTGGAAAAAAACATCTTAAACTTCATATGGAACCAAAAGAGAGCCCACATAGCCATGACAATCCTAAGCAAAAAG
>CAUYQU010017981.1:0-85377 GCA_963574635.1 Cheracebus regulus | reverse complement strand
CCAACCTGGGCTTTCCAAAGTGTTGGGATTACAGGTGTGAGCCAGCGCACCCAGCTGTAAATAAGTTTTAACTGCCCTCCTCCAAAAAGGTCTTATTTGTCTGTTTTCAAATAAATTAAAGAATAGAAAAGTCAGTCCCCTGTGGCTGTTGCTTTTGCTGTGCTATCAATGAAAACACCGCTTGATCCTTGGGCAATTAAATAAATAGGATTCATAAAATGGTAGAATTGAGAGCTCCAGCAAATGCAAACATTTCCTGTCACTTTAAAGATAGAAATTTAGTTACATTGAAACTAAGGTAACTTGCTTTATAGTACTGTGCAGTTTCCCACATGACTTGCAATAAAAATTTTAAATAAAAGAAAACGAAGGGCTTCTACAGAAAGTGTTATGGTGCATTCAGTAGTATATTTAGTAGTGCAACTATGATGTTTGCTCTGTTGGTCAGCATGATAATTTTATGAAGCATTTTTCTATTTTGAATGTGAAGTTAACAGGTAGAATGACTTCTGTTTAACAAGTTGTCTGCTATGCATTCCTCACAATCTGGAAAAAAGTTTTGACTTGGACAAGTGCGACAACACATACTCAAGCAAAAAAGTGGCCTCTGGGTTTAAGATATCCAAATTCAGACTGATCTTACCTGTTTCTGTAAGCTTTATTGTTGTGTCAGGTTTGTCGTATAAACTTGTGAATAAAAAGAGTTTTAATGCAATAATAAAAACATGGTGATATTTTAATAGTTCAATAGAAGCGTAATGCTGAGTTAATTTTATAGGTGGATTTTGCTATGGAAAGAGTAGCATATATCCCCTGACAGATTATCACTTACTTTCTCTCACTCTATTCTTTGATGTTCTGGATGTTGTGGATATCCAACAAATTTCATAATTTTAGATTTCTTTAGGTATATTTCCATCCAAGAAATATCTACACTTCGTTCCTGGGGCATCTCCTGTAAGGAATGGTAGTTTATTCTTTAGTTTTTTTATTCTTTTCTAATTCTATCACCTTCCTGAGAAAACTGTACCTATCAAGTTTCCACACCTGGTTTAAATAAATAGATTAAAGTAAAAGAAGTTAATAAATAGTTTAATATCATTTATAGCTAATGTGATTTTCTATGCAGGAAATCATGTTATTATCATATCATACAAATGCAAACTTATTTTGTGTATTTATTTCTTTTTTTTTTTCTTTTTTCAGTCTGAGCCTTGCTCTGCCGCCCAGACTGGAGTGCAGTGGTGTGACCTTGGCTCACTGCAACCTCTGCCTCCTGGGTTCAAGCAATTCTCATGCCTCAGGCTCCTAAGTAGCAGGGATTATAGGTATGCATCACTATGCCTGGCTAATTTTTATATTTTAAGTAAAGATGGAATTTCACCATATTGGCCAGGCTGGTCTTGAACACCTGACCTCAAGTGATCCACCTGCCTTGGCCTCCCAAAGTGCTGGGATTACTGTGTGTTTGTTTCTAAGTTCAACAAGAAAGTTCTTAATGCTTTCTGTTAATAATAATCCACATTTACTAAGCATTCACTGTGTTCTGGGAACTGTCATAAGGCATGTTACTTAAATTATTTCATCAAACAAATCATACCATGACTCTTGTTTACAAATACTATAACTGAGATACAGTGAAGTAATTAACTTGTTAAAATTTCATGACTCAACTCCCAAAAAAGACAAAAAGACCACCAGAAAAACCACTGATGAATCAAAGCTAGGTCTAAGTAAGGGCACTACCTTGACAGAGTCTTAGTGGCTAAGAATAGGGGTCCCAGGCCCCTGGGCCACAGATCAGTACCTGTTTGGAATTGGGCTGAAGGGCAGGAGGTGAGCAATAGGCAAATTAGCATTACCGCCTGAGCTCCACCTCCTGTCACATCAGCAGTGGCATTAGATTCTCATAGACGTGAGAACCCTATTGTGAACTGCATGCCAGGGGTCTATGTTGTGCATTCCTTATGAGAATTTAATGCTTGATGATCGAAGTGGGACAGTTTCATCCCCAGACCATGTCCCTCAACCCCCAATCTGTGGAAAAATTGCCTTCCATGAAACTGGTCCCTGGTGCCAAAAAGGTTGGGAACCACCTTCTTAGAAGGTTAAGGACATGATATACATGGAGTTTTGTATCTGAGTTTAAGGGATTTATGGTGAGTCTTTAAAAGAAGAAATTATAACTGGGCAGCATTTATAATATAATGTTTGATTGGTGGACACATCAGAGTGAGGACCTGAAAAAAAAATCTTTGTAAATAAACTATTCTGTGGAAAGTAAGTTGTTTGCTCCATGAGCAAACTGTTCAGATAAATTATTTTGCAGGCAATGTATTCATTGGTTCAAAGGATTTTTATTCTTATCAATAAATGTCTGGAAGCAAAAGTTTGTCTCTGTTCTTAGCCTTGATAATTAAGCTCTTTGGACACAGCTTAACATCATATAGGAGGCTGCTTAGAAATAGTAGTAGTAATAAAAACAACAATAATAATGTGTACATTCATTATTTCTGTTTAAGATATTTGAGAAGTTTTGTGACTTTGGATGGTATCCATTTAGAAAGACAAAGAATAGCCTGGGAGCAGTGGATCACGTCTGTAATCCCAGCACTTTGGGAGGCCGAGGGAGAAGGATCACGAGCTCAGGAGATTGAGACCATCCTGGCCAACACGGTGAAACCCCATCTCTACTAAAAATACAAAAATTAGCTGGGTATGGTGGTGTGTGCCAGTAATCTCAGCTACTTGGAAGGCTGAGGCAGGAGAATCACTTGAATCAGGAAGTCGAGGTTTGCAGTGAGCTGAGATTACGCCATTGCACTCAAGACAAAGAATATCATGACTAAAGTATGTTTATAAAATCTAGCAAAGAAAAAAGGAATTTGGCATTATGGAAGATAAGTCACAGATTAGGGTTTGAATTACACTAGAAACTTTGATAGGCCATCAGCCTAACACTAGACTAATCAATATGTTCTTGGCATAATATGAGAATGATGAGCATTTGGCAATGAACTCATCTCTGCTCCATTTTTACAATATAATCTGTGTGATCTACCTGATACAAGTAAACATATTTTCAGCCCTTTTTCTTGGGGGCATTTTACTTGTAGAAAACTAATTATACAATCTATTGAATTGTTATTAAACATTTCTTTTGAATAAAATCAAGAAAATGTAATTGTACGTTATAAAATATAAAACTGGCACAGCCATACTTCAGCCTAAGATAGGTTATTGCAGCCTATGGTCATGTAACTGTGTGTTACTTGTCATGAACCAATTAAACCTTGACTGCATTCAACCAATCAAAATGCAGCAATTAGTTGGTCTCTTACCAATAACAAAACTATATTTAAACTGATCTAGTAGTATCAGGTACTGTTCTTTATTAATGTAATCTACCTATGAGTGAAGATACAGCAGCTTGTATCAATGATTGATACAATCAAGTTAACTTTAAAGACCCACCTATACCCCAGCCCAATGCCACATCCAAGGGTAGCCTGATAACCCTCAAATTCTGCATAATACCATTTAAACTTACTTCTATCCCTCTGAGCAGCTTTTTCAGTGTGGATTTCCCCATTCCATACCATGTCTAACCAGATATAAAATGCTCAGCTTCTCCACCTGCATTGGCCTCTGAAAATGAATCACACAAAGGTTTCATGAGATTTACAACATATATTGCACCAAAAAGAGATTAAAACTTTATTAGAATTGTCTACACTCCATAATAATTCTTATCCACATGTATCCAGTGATTGTTCTCATCCTATAGCAGCCAGTCTTGGGTTCTTTCATAATCCCTCTCTCATTCCTTTTTTTCTATCATGTTTTTGATCCCTCAACACTATTCATCTCACCAGGAGAAAACAAAGGCAAGTCAAACTTTAGTGCATCTCCTTGTTTTCTTATCAATAAGAATTGTTGCTTTCTGGGCAGCCATCCAATCATTCAGGTTATCATTTTCTATGTTAATGTCTCGTCAAGAACTTCTGTAACCAAAAAGATTTCCCTCCCTCGGGAGAATCCTGGAATCCATCCACTAATATTGTTTATATCATAGGGATCAAAACACAGATTAAGCCAGGCGAGGTGGCTCTTGCCTGTAATCCCAGCTCTTTGGGAGGCCGAGGCAGGTGGATCACCTGAGATCAGAAGTTCGAGACCAGCCTGGCCAAGATGGTGAAACCCCATCTCTACTAAAAATACAAACAAACAAAAATTAGCCAGGCTTGGTGGCACACACCTGTAGTCCCAGCTATATGGGAGGCTGAGGTATGAGAATCGCTTGAACCGGGGAGGTAGAGGTTGCAGTGAGCCAAGATTGCATCACTGCACTCTTGTATGAATGACAGCAAGACTCTGTCTTTAAAAAAAAAAAAATCACAGATAAATGTAAAGAGGTGAATTGCCCAGTCATTTGACCAATATCTTTAACTTTCTAACCTTCCCAGAGTGAAAGCTTTAAATGCAAAATTGAATGTTGTAACATAAAAGGCCAAAATGCTTTCTCTAAAAAAAGATACTTTCTCTCACTAGGCTTCACTAGTTCTAAGACTCCATCATTAACCATAACTAGTATGAAATTCGCTTTTCAGTCATGCCTTTAAAAGTCCAGGCCATAACCCTAATATAGTCACTAGCCTGTATAAAAACAGAATGAGCGACATGCTTCTGGACTCAGGAACTTCTCTAGGCTCATCCTCCCCACCAATCTCCTATATCACTTTACTCTTCTATTGGCCAACAATGCAATTTTGGCTTTTTCCATAATTTTGCTTTTTGGATTTAAATTCCAGATCTTAATTGAGCAGTCTAGTTTTTTGATAAGCAATTCATTTTGTACCTAAATTGGCCTCTCATTTAATTCCCTGGAATTGATGGCTTATTCTTGAACAATTTTCTTTTTTAATTTAAGTTTTTTAATTTTGATAGGTTTATAAGGAACAGATGGTGTTGGGTTACATGAATAAGTTTTCTCGTGGTGATTTCTGAGATTTTGGTGGACCCATCACCTGAGCAGTATACACTATACCTAATTTGTAAAGATTTCTTTCTTTTTTTCCTTTTTTTTTTTTTTTGGCTCCTGTTGCCAGGCTGGAGTGCAGTGGTGCAATCCCATCTTAGCTCACTACAACTCTGCTTCCCAGGTTTGAGCAATTCTCCTGCCTTAGCCTCTTTAGTAGCTGGAACTACAGGCGTGCACCACCAAACCTGCTAATTTTTTTTTTGTATTTTTAGTAGAGACAGATTTCACCATGTTGGCTAGGATGATCTCAATCTCCTGATCTTGTAATCCACTCGCTTCTGCTTCCCAAAGTGCTGGGATTACAGCCATGAACCACTGCTCCCTGCCAGAGATTTCTTAAAGAACTAAAAGTAGAACTAATTATCTGATCCAGCAATCCCTCTACTGGGTATGTACCCAGAGGAAAAGAAGTCATTATATGAAAAAGATGTTTGCACATGCATGTTTACAGAAGCACAATTCACAGTTGCAAAGATATGAAATAGGCCCAAATGCCCATCAATCAACAAGTGGATAAAGAAATTGCTGGGCACAGTGGCTCACATCTATAATCCTTTGGAAGGCCGAGGTGGGTGGATCACGAGGTCAAGAGATCGAGACCATCCTGGTCAACATGGTGAAACCCCATCTCTACTAAAAATACAAAAATTAGCTGGGCACAGTGGCGCATGCCTGTAGTCCCAGCTAGTCAGGAGGCTGAGGCAGGAGAATCGCTTGAACCCAGGAGGCAGAGGTTGTGGTGAGCTGAGATCATGCCATTGCACTCCAGCCTGGGTAACAAGAGCGAAACTCCATCTCAAAAAAAAAAAAAGAAGTTGTTGTATATATATATACATCATGGAATACTATCTTTTATCCCTAACCCCACTCCTACCCTTTCCTGCAAGTCCCCAAAGTCTATTTTATCATTCATATGCCTTTGCATCCTCATAGCTTAGCTCTTACTTATGAGTGAGAATATACAGTGTTTGGTTTTCCATTCCTGAGTTACTTCACTTAGACTAATGATTTCCAATTCCAACCAGGTTGCTGCAAATGCCATTATTTTGTTCCTTTTTGTGGCTGAGTAGTAGTCCATAGTGTGTGTGTGTGTGTGTGTGTGTGTGTGTGTGTGTGTGTGTGCATGTGTATATATATATATATATGCCACAATTTCTGATTGATGGGCATTTAGGCCGATTCTATATTTTTGTAATTGTGAATTGTGCTGGTATAAACAAACATGTGCAAGTGTCTTTTTCATATAATGACCTTCTTTTCCTCTGGGTACATACCCAGTAGTGAGATTGCTGGATCAAATGGTTAGTTCTACTTTTAGTTCCTTAAGAAATCTCCACACTGTTTTTTGTAGTGTTTGTACTAGTTTACATGCCCATCAGCAAGATGAAAGTGCTCCATTTCCACCACATTCACACCAACATCTATTATTTTTTTATTTATTTTTTATTATGACCATTCTTGCAGGAGTAAAGTGGTATTGCATCATGGTTTTGATTTGCATTTCCCTGATTATTAGTGATGTTGAGCATTTCTTTTATATATTTGTTGCATATTTATATATCTTCTTTTGAGAATTGTCTATTCATGTCCTTAGTCCAATTTTTGATGGGATTGTTTTTATTTCTTGATAATTTGTTTGAGTTGCTTGTAGATCCTGTATGTTAGTACTTTGTTGGATGTATAGTTTGTGAAGATTTTCTTCCACTCCATGGATTGTCTGTTTGCTGATTGTTTCTTTTGCTGTGCAGAAGCCTTTTAGTTTAATTAAGTCCCATCTATTTATCCTTGTTTTTGTTGCATTTGTTTTTGAGTTCTGGGTCATAAAGTCTTTCCCTAAGCCAATGTCTGCAAAGGCTTTTCCAATGTTATCTTCCAGAATTTTTATGGTTTCAGGTCTTATATTTAAGTCCTCAATCCACCATGAGTTAATTTTTGTATAAGGTAAGAAATGAGGATCCAGTCTCATTCTTCAACATGTGACTTGCCTATTATACCAGCACCATTTGTTGAATAGGGTGTTTTTTCCCCCACTCTTTTTGTTTGTTTTGTCAAAGATCAATTGGCTGTATTTGCCTTTATTTCTGCATTCTTGATTCTGTTCCATTGGTCTATGTACCTATTTTTATACCAGTACCATGCTCTTTTGGTGACTATCATCAATAGTTTAGTTTGAAGTAGGTAATCTGATGCCTCCTGATTTGTTCTTTTTGCTTAGTCTTGCTTTGGCTATTTGGGCTCTTTTTTTATTTCATATGGATTTTAGGATTGTATTTTCTAGTTCTGTGAAGAACGATGGTGGTATTTTAATGGGAATTGCATTGAGTTTGTAGATTACTTTTGGCAGTATAGTCATTTTCACAATATTGATCCTACTCATCCATGAGCATGGGATGTGTTTCCATTTGTTTGTGTCAGCTATGTTTTCTTTCAGCAATGTTTTATAGTTTCCTTGTAGAAGTCTTTCACCTCTTTGGTTAAATATATTCCTAAATATTTTTTTTTTGCAGTTATTGTAAAAGGGGCTGAGTTCTTGATTTGATTCTCAGCTTGGTCACTGTTCATGTACAGCAGTGCTACTGATTTATGTACATTAATTTTGTAACCTGAATCTGCTGAATTCATTTATCAGTTCTAGAAGGTTTTTGGATAAGGCTTTAGGGTTTTTTAGGTGTACAATCATATCATCAGCAAACCGCAACAGTTTGACTTCCTTTTTACTGATTTGGATGCTCTTTATTTCTTTCTCTTGTCTGATTGCTCTAGCTAGGACTTCCAGTACTATGTTGAATAGAAGTGGTGAAAGTGGACATTCTTATCTTGTTCCAGTTCTCAGAAGGAATGCTTCCAAATTGTCCCTATTTAGTATTACATTGGCTGTGGATTTTTCATAGATAGCTTTTATTATATTGAGGTATGTTTCTTGCATGCTTATTTTGCTTAGAGTTTAATCATAAATGGATGCTGGATTGGTTGAATGTTTTTTCTGCGTCTATTGAGGTGATCATGTGATCTTTGTTTTTAATTCTGTTTATGTGGTGTATGACATGTATTTACTTGCACATATTAAACCATCCTGCATCCCTGGTATGAAACCCATTTGATCATGGTGGATTATCTTTTTGATATGCTGTTGGAATCAGTTAGCTAGTATTTTGTTAAGGATTTTTGCATCTATCTTCATCAGGGATATTTGTCTTTAGTTTTGTTGTTGTTGTTATGTCCTTTCCAGGTTTTGGGATTAGGGTGATACAGGCTTCATAGAATAATTTAGGGAGGATTCTCTCTTTCTCTGTCTTGTGAAATAGTGTCAATAGAATTGGTACCAATTCTTCTTTGAATGTATGATAAAATTTAGCTGTGAATCTGTCTGGTCTTGGACTTATTTGTTGGTAATTTTTAAATTGCCATTTCAATCTCACTGCTTGTTATTGGTCTGTTCAGAGTTTCTGTTTCTTCCTGAAGTTTTTGAACAATTTTCTATTTCTTCCTGGAGTTTTTGAACAATTTTCTAATAGCATTTATGTTTCCTGATTGATGTTATTCTTGCTTAATAGCTATTTATTGATCTCTACATTACATAGCTTTGAGTAACAGACCATGACATTCTTTCTTCTTCACAGATCCTTCTTCTGTTCACCTATTCTTGATCTATTCCTCTTTATTCTCTACACATTCATTGGGTAATTTCAGTCCATTACATGATTTATTAATGTGCTAATGACTTCTACATCTATATTCCTAGCCCTTTTAATCTGTTGCAAATACTCAACTGGATTACTGTAGGCATTCACCCTTCTTCAAGATTCAGATAAAGAGTCAGCTTTTACAGTTAGTCTTGATTCAGCTCTGAAGCTGTGTTAACTGCCATCTCTGTCCTTTTAATGTGTTCCATGAACACCTCTAGCAAACATTAACTGCAGTCCTGCTTATGTGTTTTATCTGTTAGTCTCTTACAAGATTGCAGGCTCCCTGGAGGCAGAAACTTCATCTAAATAAACCTTGCATTTCCAGCATACAGTTTCTGAAATATTTAAAAAATATTTTAAGTGATAGATAAATGTAAGAAGATTTTTTAAAAAGAAAAAATTCAACTCATTTTACAATAAACTAGGTTTTCTTGGAAGGTAACATGTGCTCCAATAAGATATTGGCAGTTACTTTCAAGGAAAAATGTAGACATCGTGTATGCAGCATGTTGGCAGCTGGACTCCATAACCTCTAATATCTACAATATTTATAAACCTACAATCCTGAAATGCTTTGAAATTACATAAGAAGGAAAAGTTAACTTTTTTGGCACATCGTCTAAAGTTTCTAATTAATTATTTTGCCAGTTCTAAATGTGCTGCTTAATTGCTCAGAAATCAAATTATATTAACACTACCAAAAGCTATTGAAAATTGGCACAAATTCCATTAACAGATGAAGTATCATTTAAATTACATGCTTCATTTATTTCATTATTTTAAAGTCATCACATGAGTTTAGAGTAAATGAGCATACAACTTAACAACAATTTACTTCTGACAAGTATTTGTGTCTTCCAGTGACAGGATCTGCACATGCTCACTCTGATACAATGAAGAGTGACCTCCAGTTTGGCTTTATGCTTAATGTGTTTTGCCATGTTGACAAAACATGATATTTGAGCTTGCTGCAAAGTGATTTAAGTAAGAAACGTGAAATGAGAAAATTTTAATGCAAGGCAAAATACAAGCTCAAATACAATTAGTAAAATTTTTAAATTTTGCCTAGATTTTTGTGTAATGGTGTAAATCAATCATCTTCACGAAAAACATATTTCATTAAAAAGGCGGTAGAAAAATCTTGAGGTATTTTTGGGCTGAATTTGTACAAATTCTTATTTTATATATATTGTACAGGGGAAGAAATGGACTCTGAAATTAAGCGATTTGCTTAAGATTATAGTTATATAAAAAAATACCAGTGGTTCATGTTTTTTTGCCCTTGGGCTTTTATTTTTTAAAGTGATAATTTTATGACTATTTCTCTTCTGCTCAATGTTTCTTTCTTTCTTTCTTTCTTTTTTTTTTTTTTTTTGAGATGGTATCTTGCTCTATCACCAGGCTGGAGTGCAGTGGTGCTATCTTGGATCATTGCAACCTCCACCTCCCTGGTTCAAATGATTTCCCTGTCTCAGCCTCCTGAGTAGCTAGGACTATAGGTGCACGCCACCATGCCCGGGTAATTTTTTTTGTATTTTAGTAGACACTGGATTTCACCAAGTTGGCCAGGATGGTCTCAATCTCCTGACCTTGTGATCTGCCTGCCTTGGCCTCCGAAAGTGTTGGGATTACAGGCGTGAGCCACCACACCCAACCTCAATGTTTATTTCTAAAAGGATTTTGTAGAGCCCATTAGAGCTACAGTGAAGACCACATCCTCTGGGTTGTTGCGCATATTTTTTTATGTGTGGATATGATTGTATGTACATTGTATGATGGTTCTGAAGACAGTGAATATTCCAGGTGACATGTATCAGGTGGAAATAGAGATACATAAAAACTGGATATTAAATGGTCAAAGCTTGACTTTTTAAAAGGTGTTTATTCTTACAGTTTAGCTTCTTGTTTTCCATCTAAGCAACATAAGTTATAATAAAATGTTTAATGAAAGTATAATAAAAAGAAAACTTTTTTTTTTTTTTGCTAAGGGTGGAGGGTAAAGGACTAGATGCCCAGAAATACTTCTGTGTCCTTAACTTGTCTCCAAGCCTTGAACATATAGTTATGTCAACTCTAGGAACTTATTTTTTTTTAAGTTTCTATGTATTTCAAGAGCAATCAAGAGATTTTGGCTTAAGATAGAATATTATGAAGTATCAGAGATTTGAGCTTTGTCCAGCGGTTCTGGGACTGACAGACAAGGCTGAGCCAGCAAAATTTCACGTAACAAGGGTAAGAGTACACAAATCCTCTTGCAAAGATTCCTTCTCTTTCCAAACATTTATGTATTTGGCTGTCACCTTCTCTTTTTAGACATAGAGAATTAAACTAATATAAAACTTTAGAAGCATCTGAGCCACAAGAAGAATCACGTTCATCAAGAATTCTTACTGATCATCCATATATAACATTATTGTATGGTTACAGTTCTCCTCAGTGTCTCAAGTACATGTACATATTACATTTTCACAATTAATATTTTCTCCATGCATGGTTGACTGTATGAAAAAATATTTTTGAGAAATTACTTTAACTGTCACTGGAATATTCGGTAGTTTATCCTTTTTCATCCATGAACACACATATATAATCAATTTGGGGATTCTAAAGAATGTATTTCCTCTAACTGCAAGAAAGGCATATTTTGCCTATTTAATTAATCAAGCTGAGTTCCATTTCAAGGGGCTGAATTGTATCATCATGAAGTTTTAATAAATTATAAATCTTTCCATGGTTAAAGGCAACATTACCCAGGCTTAACATAATGGAGTTGGACTAATACATTCAGAGCTCCATTCTCTGGGATTGAGATATGCTTGCCCCCAGGCAAGTGGCATGAATTACTCAAGACATTTCTTACTGAGAAAGCACACTGCAGAATTGGAAATCTCTTTACAAGATCCCACATAAGGTTTTGCTTGCACTAACCCTTCCTTTATCACGAATACCAATTGTCATATAGGGATAAACATGGAAGTTGACTCCTTAGATGATGGATAATATACACTGAAGCAATTATTTTAGATTTGAGAGAAGAGTCAATGTCACACATGAAGTTGATTACTTTCTGAGAGACTGAAAACTGGTTAATACATTTTGTTTACAATTCTATTTTATTCTTCATTGAAGGAAGGGAAGTAACACTGGAATTCGACTGACTGCAGGTCATCTCCCCAAATTGTAGAGTGATGTCAATATAATGTACATCATTTGTGAGTTTTAATATTACTGACAGTCTCTGAAACAAATAGAACTTTTCTTTCTTCTTTTTTTAAGAATCTCCTCCTCAAAAAGGGTTGGAGTGCTGTGACACAGTCTTTGCTCACTGCAACCTTCAACCCCTGGATTCAAGCAATTCTTTTGCCTCAGCCTCCCAAGTAGCTAGGACTATAGGCTTGCCACCATGCCTGGCTAATTTTTGTAATTTTGGTAGAGATGGGTTTTCGCCATATTGGGCAGGCTGGTCTTGAACTCCTGAGCTCAAACGATCCACCTGCCTCGGCCTCCCAAAGTGCTGAGATTACAGGTGTGAGCCATCATGCTTGGCCAATTGAAACTTCTGAGTCACAATCAACCCCAATATAATCTATTCAAAATATTTAACTGTTCAAAAGGTAAACTTCTATGGCTGGTATTTGGACTGGATAATTTAATAATTATATTTCTGTCTAGTCACATACAAATTTGAAAATGTGTAATATAAGTAACTTGCCATTTTCTTTAGGTGCAAATATGAATTATGTGACAGGGAACATGTAGTCACTGTTTAGCATGCCCACATTAATCATTCTCTGTTACTGTTCATTGAGAGTTTGAAGGGGTATCTTGTATTTACTGTTTATTACATTTACATTTTTCTTACCTCACTTAGTGGGAGAGATTATATTTGATAATGTGAGAAGCATGAAAAATATTCATCTCATATTCAAGGGCTTGCCATGTGCTGCAGCTCATGCCTATAATCCCAGCATTTTGGGAGGCCGAGGCGGGTGAATCGCTTGAGGTCAGTAGTTGGAGACCAGCTTGGCCAACATGGCGAAACCCCATCTCTACTAAAAATACAAAAATTAGCCGGGCATGGTAGTGTGTGTCTGTAATCCCAGCTACTTGGGAGGCCAAGGTGGGAGAATCACTTAACCCAGGAGGTGGAGGAAATTCTTTATCTCCTCCTTTTTTTTTTCTTTTTGAGTTTTGTTTTGTTTTAAGTAAACTTTTTATTTTGCAATAGTTTTAGATTTACAGAAAATGTGCCAACATAGTACACAGAAATCCCAGAAACCCCATATTCACCTCCTCCTGTTGTTAACATATTACATTAGTTTGGAATGTTTGTCATAACTACTGAATCAATGTTGGCACACTTTATTAACCATACTTTATTCAGATTGTCTCAGTATCTCCCTCATGTTATTTTCTGTTACATGAACCCATGCAGGATGCCACATTACATATAGATGTTATGTTTCCTTAGGCAATGTTTGGCTGTCACAGTTTCTCAGATTTTCTTGTTTTTGATGATCTTAGCAGTTTCAAGGAATTCTGGGATATGGTGTAGAATGTCTCTCAATCAGAATTTGTCTGATGTTTTCCTCATGATTGGACTGGGATAATGTATTTTGGGGTGAAGACCACATAAATAAAACATATTTTTTTAAATTTTATATCAAGTGTATATCCAATCAACATGACATCACTGTTGATATTAACCTTGGTCACATGGTTGATATAGTGTTTATCAAATTTCCTCATTTTAAATTACCCCTCTCCTTTCCATTCATTACTCTCGAAAGAAAGTTATTATCTGACATTGGAAATCTCCCACATTGGAAAACTGGGAGTTATCATTCTTCTCCTGAGGGTAGACACATAAATTATTAGCATGTCTTCTGCACAGGATATTTTTATCTTCTGTAATGTTTATTTTGGAACCATTTACTTCTATCAGTGTAGATTCATGGATACTTATTTTATAATTTGGGTTAAATTCTAATGATATTTTATTAACTTGATCAACATGTTCCAACTTTGGCCATGCCACACTCTTTCAGTTGGCTCTTGTATCCCTTTTGCATACCTACAACCAATTTGTTTTTTTTTTTTTTTTTTTTTAGCATTTTCTTACTACTGATGCTGCATGTTCCAGGATCATCTTTTACATTTCTTTTTTTCTTTATTATTATTATTATTATGATTATAATTAGTTTCAGAGCTGGGGTTTCACCATGTTGGTCAGGCTGGTCTTGAACTCCTGACCATGTGATCTGCCCACCTTGACCTCATAAAGTGCTGCGATTACAGGCGTGAGCCACCACACCATGTCGTCTTTTACATTTCTTGCTCAATCCTAGAATCAGTTATTTTTCTGTGGAGCTCTGGCTTATTTTATTGGTTGATAGTACAGATCAAGATCAGAGCCCTATAGACCTGACGGTTTGTTATTTGCAGGTTATTAATTATTATGGTAGTTGGTGTCCTATAAGAAATTGGTTATTTCATTTATATTATCAAATCTGTAGACATTGAGTTGTTCACAGTGTTTCTTATCATTTTAATGTCTACGGGAATCCCGGTGATGACCTCTCTTCATTTCTCATGTTTGTAATTTTTGTCTGTTCTCTTATTTCTTCCTTAATGCATGGTATAATTTGGATCTGCGTCCCCACCAGATCCCATGTGGAACTGTAATCCCCAGTGTTGGAGGTGGGACTTGTTAAGAGGTAATGGGATCATGGAAGTGGATCCTTCATAAGTGGTTTAGCGCCATCCCCTTGGTCCTGTTCTCATGACAGATTTATAATGAGACCTTATTGTTTAGAAGTGTGTGGCACTGCCCGCCCCCCCGCTGCCTTTTCTCCTGTTTCATCCATGTGAAGTGCCACCTTCTTCTGCCTTCTGCCATGATTAAATAACTTGCCTGAGGCTTCCCCAGAAGCTAAGCAGATGCCAGTATCATACTTTCTGTACAGCCTGCAGAACCATGAGCCAATTAAACTGCTTTTGTTAATAAATTACTAGTCTCGAGCATTTCTTTATAGCAGTGAGAGACTTCCCTGACACAACCCAGCTAAGGTTTATCAATTATATTGATGTTTCCACATAACTGGATTTGATTTCACTAATTTTTTCTGTTGTTTTCCTCTTTATAATTTTACGGATTCTGCTCTAGTTTTTATTATTTTCTCCCTGACTTAATGAATTTGGGAAAGTTGCAGAGCCTTTCTTTACTTTTCACTGTTGTTAGTTCTCAGGTCTATTTATTTTAGGAATAAGATTCATATGCAACACGAGTTCATACCTCAGATCTCGGATAAGTTCAACTAAAGTGACACAGCTGTTTAATCAAAAGGTAAGAGCACTCCAATAATAACTTCTTAAACTGGTCTGGAATTTGATTGCTATGTAGGTACAGTTCTGATATTAGCCAAACACAACTTTTGTTTCATATGTGCTTCTGTAGCATAAGTAATATAAGTTATATAATCACCTTTAACATTACTGCCAGATATTGTACGAATTTTTAAGAATAATTGCATTTTAACTTAAATTAAAAGCTGTTTGCTTTGATTGACTATACTAACTCCAGGTTGTTAAACAATGTGCTTGACATTTACTTGAGAGTTTTGAGAAGGCACCTATTTTTGTTGTGTTTGCTGGCAGTTCAGTCTTTGTGTATATACACATGCATTTAACGACTGTAAAGGAGATATCACAAATTCATGATGTGTAACTAGAACATAAATTATTTTCACTGCAAGCTATAACTGCAACAACAAAAGAAGTTTTATTGTACATTTTTGTCACTAATATGAATGTTAAAGAGTTGAGAATTTATGTGTTAGGAGGTACCCTCAACTAGATTATGAAACAATAGGTTCTAAGAGCTCTGAAGGAGCTATTAGATTGTATAAAAAATGCATTCTAAAAAGTCCCTAAACATGTATTTATATAATTGGAGCTATTATGGTTTATTGTATCAGTTACTCATGTACTAAAGAAGAAAGAATCAACAGCTTAAAACACTTTCATTAAAAGGGCTGGCAGTTACACACAAGCAACCCAGTGTTGAGCCTTTGAAAAGGTTAAGACAAACAATTTAAATGTTCTTGTGAAATTCTTTATAATATCTCTAAACATAATTTCTACTTGGGAATAAAAATACATTGTATATTTGTAATAATGATCAAATAATGATCATAGAATTATTATTGGATGAAAATCTTATCCCGTACATTGTGTCAAGTGATTTTAAAATAGTCTACAGCCATACCACCCTGAATAGCCCAATCTCATCTGACCTCGGAAGCTAAGCAGGGTTGGGCCTGGTTAGTACTTGGATGGGAGACCGCCCGGGAATACCAGGTGCGGTAGGCTTTTTTTAATATAAAAAAATAAATTAATTAATTAAAATAAAAAGAAATGAAAGTAGGGGGAAAAAGCCTGATCTTTTGTAGATGCTACTAAGTGACTTTCTGATTTTGTTTAATTGGCATCTATGTATGGAGACACTAATGAGTAGCCTTTGCCTTCCGGTTTTGTTGTTGTTATTATTTTATGTATTTAATCTAGATTGGAAGAAAAGGAACTATGTACAGAAAATGCTAATTAACAGTACAGAATGAAAGCACAAAAAATACAGTGCAGCTTTAATCGTTACATTTTAAATACTACTGCTTCAGAGAATGTGTAAATAACTTTGTGAGAGAATGTTTTTTTTGTAGTTTTGAATCATTGTAATTTTCCAGAGGGTTTTGATGTAAAGAGAGATTTCATTTGCAGAGATAGAGGACAAAGATAACAGTAGGGCAGAAAATAATTTACAAACTAGCAGACTGAATTATTATAATAAATCTCACTTGGCTAAAGATGATAATGATGTGATAATAACTGTTTCTTTCCCTATCATTCTCTATGGAGAGAACTTAGTAAAAATAACTTGGTGGGTATTTTGACAAACACATTGGAAGTTTACTATTTCTCTTTGAGTTAGGGCTGGCTGGCTGATGTACACAGGCAGACTTTAACATTATATCTAACTTTGCAAGTGTAGAAACAACGAACATAATCTAAACATTTTTAATTGTTCCAGGAGATATTCTTGGGCATTTTTATCCCCTGGTAGATTTTCAGACACTGAGGTTCCCCCAGTGCACTATAAAAATGTTAAAATAATACATAATTTACAATTACAAATTGTGGTTTCTTAATATTCTCTGTCCATAATAACATAATCATAACTACTTTTCAACCACCATATTTTTTGTTTTTATTAATTTTCCTATTTAGCCCACTAGTTACTGAACAATTTAGCATATATATTAGCCAATTAGCATAAAAATTGAAACTAGGAATGTTGGCATTTTAATCCTAAGAAATAAATAATTCAATAGGGGAAATATGTCACCTACCACCATTCAACTAATTGAGTAAAGAAAAACTATATGTACATAGTGCGCATAAAGTTATTATAAGTTTAGTTGAGCATTTGCCTTGATAAATGTTAAAATCCTTATAGAATTTACTCTGATTATTAAAGTTAAATTTTTTTTTTGTTTTACAAAAATAGTTTTTACACTGCAGTAATTTACTTTAATAATATTATTTACATTTTCATATTTTTGAATTTAACAAAATAACTATAATAAGTACAAGTAAGTGTTTACTGAATACTGATTATATGCCAGTCACTGTGCTAAATGCTTTATATAAAATAACACTTTTACTATCAAAATAGCCTTAGGAAGAAGCTGCCAGAGCATGTGAGGTTAGCAAGAAACCTTAAATAGTTGGGAAATAAGAAAGAATTCCATTTAATAAAAAGAATTGTCATTACCTTAATTTTGTTATTCTGCTTATATATGTTAGTTCACTTTGCTCAGTTGTCCCTCAATCCCATTCCACTTTCATACCTGCGTATAAAGGCTGTCTATAATTCAAAGTAAGTTCAATTTACATTTTCTCTGAGAAGCTTTTCTACATCTCTTTACTCAGAAGCATCTCCAACATTTCAAACTTACATAGTAGAAGGTAAACCTTCACTGAGCACCCATTAGACTCTACTCTTTTATTAAATTATGTGTACAGGCATTTATTTACCTTAATTGTATTGAGATTTTATTTTTTTATATTTGTGGGTATGTAATAGGTGTATATATATATGTGTTATATGAGATATTTTGATACAGGCATGCAATGTCTAATAATCATATCAGGATAAATGGGATATCCATCACCACAAGCATTTATTCTTTGTGTTACAAACAACCCAGTTACACTCTTTTAGTTATTTTTAAATGTGTAGCTAAATTATTTTTGACTATAGTCACCCTGTTATGCTAGCAAATACTAGGTCTTATTCTACTCCAATTATATAACAAATGACAAGAGGTCAGGAATTATGGTTCTGTTATACTAGTGTCTTGTACAGACTCCACAAAAATAAGCATTTGTGGAATTTATGCTGTATTCCTCTATTTATAAATACAGCATACTTAGTTTAACGAAATTCAAATTACATTTTCTGATAACACGTAAAGCAATAAAAATCCATGCAGTATAGAAAAATAAAATTGTTCTACATCTGGTAAAATAATTAGAAAAATTATTAGTACAAGATACCATAATGAATAATAATGTCAATTAAGCACCACAGTAATATGAAACAGGATAATAAAATTGAAACAAAATTTACTTTGATTATTTTTCCTAGTATTTCATTCTTCAGAAAAAGAGAGTCAACATCAAACCTGCATAATATCTACTGCAATAATAATTCGGATAATGGTTTTTATTTTATTTTGTGTCTATATTTCATTAATTAAAAATTTACTTGGCCAGGTGTGGTGGCTCATGCCTGTAATCCCAGCACTTTGGGAGGTCAAGGCAGGTGAATCACCTGAGATTAGGAGTTGGAGACCAACTGGGCCAACAAGGTGAAACCCCGCCTCTACTAAAAATACAAAAAATTAGCTGGGCTGGCGCCTGTAATCACAGATACTCAAGAGGCTGAGGCAGGAAGAATTGTTTGAACCCAGGTGGCAGAGGTTGCAGTGGGACAAGATCATACCATTGCATCCCAGCTTGGGCAACAAGAGCAAAATGCTGTCTCAAAAAAAAAAAATTAATAAGAAAAGCATAAGCATTAGCAGAAAATACTTCGAAATTTTCCAGAATGTAAACCTTCTATTTCAAATTAATGACATAAAGTTATATATTAGAAAGGGTCTTGGTGAGTAGTGGGGATTGAGGTTACATAAAATCAGTGATTTAAATAATTTAATATATTCTTTTTTTATAGTTATTTAGATATCACCTACATTTGGAAGCAGTTATTCAGTAAATTCTGCCTTATTTCTGATAGTAGTAGACAGAGATGAGAAATAACAATAATGTTTTAAAATACCTAAATGCCACCTTTAAAAAAAAAAGTAAATAGATTTTTTACTTGTGAACTTGTTTTTGACATTTTTAACAAGTTTTTCTGTTCACATATTGTTTTTATTAAAGCATTTGCACTCTGTGAAATAAAATCTGATACACCAGAAACCTGTTCCACCATATCTCTTATATCTCTTGACTCTTGGGAGCCTAAGGTGATAAAACATTCATACCATAGCTTTTTTTTTATTTTTTTAAGTAAAGACAAGGTTTTACCATGTTGGTCAGGCTGGTCTTGAACTCCTGACCTCAGGTGATCTGCCCATCTCTGCCTCCCAAAGCTCTCAAATTACAGGGATGAGCCACGGCACCCAGCCAACTCTTCTTTGTCGCCACCTTTTACATCTACTGCAAAGAAGGGGCACATATTTGGGATACAAAAACCAAAGAGAAGAAAAGTAAGTCATTTTGCTTTTGCTGTTATTGGTGATGATAATTTTAAAGACGACAAATAAATGCACTGTGATTTTTTATCTTTTAAAATAGTCCATCCATGGCATTCCCAAGCAACCGTTCCATATTTAAAATATTAAGTTGAGCATAATGCCCATTTGAAAATATGATCTTGGCAAACATATGACACTTAAATGTAAAAACAAATTTCTTATATGTTGAAAGTGCTGACTCTGAACAACTTGAATATAGCCAGCACATCTTTGAAGTTTGGAATCAGATATAGGCAAAGCAGGTCACCAGGGTGAAATTACATGTGGCTGTAGCTAAACCACTGTTGGTAGGCACTTCCACATTAATAATGTTACTAAATAAATATGAAAACACATTACATTTATCCACCAAGGTTATTTTCTAGAAAAATTATGTTCTACACAATTTAAGAAAGTAATGAAGAATGTTAGGTTTAAATATAGTGTCATAAGTATAAAATGTAGAGACCAACTTCTCTTAGCACACGGCCAAGTTTTTAAAAAATTTGTCCATGAAATTGTCTATGAAAAGAAATGTTGAGACTCCATGTTTGGGTCCCCTTCCATGAACATTCCCTTCGTGGAAGCTGTCTTTCTCTCCCTGAACTTCCCCTCTGGAGTCCCCTTCCACACTCTCTCGTGGAAGCCTGTCTTCCCCTCCTGAACCCCATCTCTCTCTATTCCCTTCCACTCAGTGTGGAAGCTGCTTTCGTCTCCTCGATTCCATCCTTCTGGATTCTCTCACTCAGTGTGAGCATTAGCTGTTTCTTTCTCTCTTCTCCTGTTTCTCTCTCTCTTTAAATAAATCACTTTCTACAAAAAAAAAAAAAAGATGTTTACTAGAGAAAAGTCAGAGTTAGCACTATTAAATATATACTTGAATTATTTCACATATGAAATTTACATGGAGTCTGTGTGCCGTGGCTCACACCTGTAATCTCAGCACTTTGGGAGGCTGAGGTGGGTGGATCACTTGAGGTCAGGAGACCAGCCTGGCCAACAATGATGAAACCCCGTCTCTATTAAAAATATGAAAAAATTAGCCAGGTTTGGTGGTGTGCACCTGTAGTCCCAGCTAATTAGGGGCTGACGCAGGGGAATCGCTTCAACTTGGAAGGCAGAGGGTGCAGTGAGCTGAGATTGCACCACTGCACTCCAGCCTGGGTAACAGAGTGAGTCTCTCTCTCCAAACAAAGAAGAAGGAAAGAAATTCACATGGAATTAATGTTTATTTAGTATTTTTGCCTCCTGTGGTAGGAGTTGTATATACTATCATAATGATAGGCCAGAATTTCAAATGCACTAAGAGCTGACACATGATCTGCTGGTTGAAACAAAATAGCATAACTGAGACATGATCATGAAAGAACTTAGCTAATTCCATGGGAGCTTCTAATTCTTAAATGACAGAGAGATATGCTTATATGAAGAGAGCTGCTTCTCAGAAGTTTAGTAGAGAAGACTAGATGAAGTGATTTTTGTATGCACCGTGTTGAGTACTTTTTGTGTAGGAGTGTTAGATTTTTCATTTAAAGAGGTATTGCGAATGTGAAAGGAAACTAGTATCATTACAATGTGATGAGTGCAGTGAGTGAGGTAGGCTTCAAGTGCAATGGGATCTCCAGACATGAGAAAGGTAGGATCTAACTATGGGAGACATGTGGGAACCCAGGGTAAGCTAGATTTTCCATCCAGTTGTTCATTTCATATTTGAATTTTAAAAGGAATGGAGTTCCTTGGTACCTGGCTAAAGGAGTAAAGACCAATACTTTTGTATTGTTTGTATTTTTGTTTTTTTGAGACAGAGTCTCTTTCTGTTACCCAGGATTGAGTGCAGTGGTGCAATCTCGGCTCACCAAAACCTCTGTCTTCTAGGTTCAAGAGATTCTACTGCCTCAGCCTCCCAAGTAGCTGGGATTACAGGGTGTGCCACCATGCCCGGCTAACTTTTCTGTATTTTTAGTAGAGATGGTGTTTCACCATGTTACCTAGGCTGGTCTTGAACTCCTGACCTCAGAGGATCCACCCAAAATTCTGGGATTACAGAAGTGAGTCACCACACCCAGCCTATTTTTGTCTTATTCAGCTTTTTAAGGAATTCATCAACATTTGAAAAGACTATAAACAAGGTGGAAGAAACTACTATAGAATATAAATATACAATATTCCACTATACTTAATTTTTTTAAATTGTCTCTTCTACATCTGCCTTTGTCATATAGGAAACATTTTTTAACCATGAGCAAAACTGGAACAGTTGCTAATGTTCTTAGGTGCAGAGGAGATTGGATAGCTGGTCCTCATTTTGGCCCAGATGAACTTCATTTATTGTAACTAAGTTTTACTTTTTTCTTGACCTGGGTATAATCAGTCTCTTATAAGAACCCTATTTGAAAATATATACTGTATAATTCTTGGATATTTTCTTTATGTTATAATTTTGTTATTTAAATGCTATGTATCTTTTATTTACTCAATTATATCAGTAATCATGTTGGTGTAGAAATGTAAATTTTAAGTACAGATAAAAAGTATACATCTCAAATAACTCTACAGATTTACTGTGGAAAAGAAAAAACTTCCAGAATATTTGATAGAAAAATTCAACATTCTTAAGAACTATCATGTAAAACTTATATTTTATTAGTTTAAAAGTGAAATTTGATGTCTATCATATGGGGAAGCAAAAAAACCCATGGAATTTAGAAATGAGTAAAAATCCACAGAAGCAGTTATACTTATTATTGTTATTTCCATTATTATTGCAGTCTAAAATTGGATAAGCATATTTAAACAATTTTTTTTTCCTGGCCCAGTCCCATATCCGTATATGTCAACTAAAAATCCATGATGATTTTACTTTTATTGTCTTCTGGTAATGGTAGTAGATCACTGATAAATATCCCTCTTTTGATTTGTCATTTTTAAACCATGTACATGAATTATCTACAGTAAAAACAGATTTAAATGACAACAAAGAATATATGTACATATGGTTAAACCATATATAATTACCATTTTTATAGGTCCAAAATAGTTAATGCTTACTATGTGTTAAATATATAATGTAATTTTTATATATTATTTTATTTTTTCCTCCAAATAACTCCATTATTACAGGTATTTAAAAAATTTCTTGTTTAAAGAAATGATGAAAGAGCTTAACCTGTCCAAGTTACAATAATTAAATAGTAGGGTTTAATCTCTGCAATTCTGATGCAGGATTGTATGCTCTTAAAAACTGCAATCTGTTAATCCCACCTACTGGTTACTTTAATGTATCTAAATTAAAATCTCAGGCCTCTTAATCTAATTCTAAAGATTTAAAATAACTTTTCTTGATTTTCTATGTGTATTAGTTTGTTTTCTTGCTGCTGATAAAGACATACCCGAGACTGGGAAGAAAAAGAGGTTTATTGGACCTACAGTTCCACATGGCTGGGAAGGCCTCAGAATCATGGCGGGGTGGTGGGGGGGTGCGGCAAAAGGCACTTCTTACATGGTGGTGGCAAGAGAAAGTGAGGAAGATGGAAAAGCAGAAACCCCTGATAAAACCATCAGATCTCGTGAGATTTATTCACTACCATGAGAATAGTATGGAGGAAACCACCCCCATGATTCATATTATCTCCCTCTTGGTCCCTCCCACAACACATGGGAATTATGGAAATACAATTCAAGGTGAGAGTTGGGTAGGAACACAGCCAAACCATATCACTATGTAAGTAGAAAAGTTCAATCTCTCCATACTTTCTTCTGTGATTCTCCTATCTCCCAGCCCCAGTGTTAATCAGATTAGTCATTATTTTTACTTTGTAAAGATGTATATCAAGCATCAAGCATATTTTCTTCTACATTTTATGCATCATAATTTTTTTAAAATGGAAAACAAAAAGTGTTTATGTTAATGTTTATGCAAATATAATCTATAAAAATAATTTAACCCAGTGTTACTAAACCGTTGCTGTTCTGAGAACATGTTCCATGAGACAAAATTTTACTGGTAAGGACTTCTACTTTTGACCAAGACAGAGTAATAGTGTTCAGAGTTACCCTTCTACATAAAACTTCAAAAGTTGGATAAGACATATAAAATTATTTTTGAAGACACTGCACTGAATATCAGAAAATGAAAGATATCAATTCCTGGGAACTGGTAAATGAATAAAGTTAGCTTTATAATTTCCCCAGCTTTCTGCCTTGCAAGACTTTCCAAGAAGCATTGCAGTGAAAGAGACAAGCCCAGAGGGACCTGGCAGATCTCCTAAGATGAAAAGACCCAGCTGAGAGTCTGGGAAAACCAACACAGCTAAAATTCACAGGACAGAGTAGCAGAAAGGAGAGCTGCACACAGAAAAGAACTCTGGAGCTATGCAGTGGTTCCTGTTGAGTATTCAGCTGAGTACTAATCAGTGCATTCCTGGGAGGAAACTACTTGAAGCCAAGAAAAAAACCACTCAACATGATTACCACTTATGAGGGGCTGGGGAGAATGCCTGTTCTCACTAGTCAGACTAGCAAATCTCATGATTTGTGGCATTGGACAGAGCACACACAAGTGTCTTGCCTTAGTAGCGGGGAATAATGTTCCTTAGATTAAGCATCACTGTGGTCTTACGTAAGTTAGAAATCTTAAAAGCAAAAGTAAAAAGGCTAAAACTGTTTCCAGGTAATTTAACAGCAACCCAGAGCAAAGGTCAAGAATATGTATAGGAATATAAAATTATCCAGCACCTATCAAAGTGAAATTCTCAGTGTCTGACATCCAATAAAAAATTACCAGGCATGCAAAGAAGCAGGCAAATACAACTCATAATAAAATAATAACTGAATTGAAATCAACCTAGAATTGAGGCATATGTTAGAGTTAGCGGACAATGACAGTAAACCAGTTATGATTACTGTCAGGAGCTAAAAAGAGTCTGAAATTTTATGCTGGCTGAAATCTAGCAAGTTAACTTGCCACGATTTTATGGATGCTCTCAGAAGACATGAGGCTCCGGGATCAAAGGACTTTATCACTCCTAGTGAAGCAAGTAGTGTGAACTCGTATTTGCATTTGCGCCTCTTACCTTCAAGTTCAGAGGTCACATAGAGTGGCCTAGATGAATGTTATACCTCCAGTGGGTTTCATCATAACTGAGGAATCTTAGTTTAGATGATTAAAAATTTTATAATGGAATGCAAATAAAACATTTTTCCCAGGTTAAAAAAACCACTACATTTACTATACTAATAATAAGCAAGTCTGCTGTTTGTTCCAGGAGGAGACACTGTCTCTGTTTTCTAAGGTTGCTTGCTACATAACCATCCTTGAAAACATAAAGACAGTTTTTCGGCTAGCAAGATGTGTAGAAATATGAGAGGTTAGTATATACTCTCCATACTCTGTAAGATTAGAAATTCAAGCAGTAGATATGAAAACAGTAATGTGTGAATTAAAAAAATATATCAAAAATTTGTTTGATATAGTTGTTGCACTGGTATTCACTTTTAGGCCTGACATACGTTATTGGAAACCTAGTCATACCCCCATTACCTTTGGTCTAGTTAAAACTTCTCCATGTAGGGGTTCCACTATAGCTCACTTGTTTCTTAGCTCGTTGACCCCAAACCCAACACACACCACATCTGTTGACCATGATAAAACTTAATGGTGAACACTAGAGTCATGTAACTAAGTTCCCCACTTTATATGCATTTTTTTCTCTTCTTTCTTTCTTTCTTTTTTTTCGGAGATGGAATCTCACTCTGTTGCCCAGGCTGCAGTGGCAGGATCTCAGCTCACTGCAAACTCTGCCTCCTGAGTTCAAGCAGTTCTCCTGCCTCAGCCTCCCAAATAGCTGTGATTACAGACATGTGCCACCACCATTCCTGGCTAACTTTTTGTATTTTTAGTAGAGATGAGGTTTTACCATGTTGGCCAGGCTGGTCTTGAACTTCTGGCCTCAAGTGATCCACCTGCCTCCACATCCCAAAGTGCTGGGATTACAGATGGGAACCACCACACCCAGCCTATATATACCAGCTAATCCATAGCCCCTGCAGAAAAGCCTGAGGGATAACTCTCATGGACTACATTCAAGGCATAGTCTCACAGATCCTCTCTCTCTTTTTCTTGCTCCCCACCTAGTGACTGAGCTTCCTGCTGCCTCCAGACTCCCTGTCAGCCTCCCCCTTAGAATCCTAATTTACCTGAGACCTGTAAGCAATAAATGTCATCAGTCATGCATTTTAGTTTTACTTCCGCATTGTGCATCATTGGCATGCACATTTGAACCTAACTTTTCCTCTGGTGAGGGCTCTCCTAGAGAGTTTTATATTGGCTTATGGCCAGTCTTGACAGAGAAACCTCAAGACAAATTAGAAAGCATAACAGTAAAAATTATAACAATATATTAGGTAACATTTATTTCAGATTAGACATTTCAAAAAAGAGAGATTTATAAATTTAAAGACATAGCAGTAGAAATGAAACAGAAGGAAAAGATAATGATAATAATAAGGATGATGACAAAACAAAGAGAATATCAATGAGCTTTGGTACAGATTGAAGTGGCTGAATATAAATGTGATTGAAATCTCAGAAGAAAAGAGAGGAGGGGACATTAAAAACTATACAGGAAATAATGTTTAAAAAATTTCCAAATTTGATGAAAACAATTACCCAAATTTCCAAAATCGCAACAAACCTTTGTTAAGTAAGAAACTGTGAAGGGTCTAATGTTTTATTTTATTTGCACCCTAATGAGTCCATATACTGGCAGAATACACAAGACCTCTGGGTCAGAAAAACAGACCATTCATTACTCAAAACCAAAAGAGCAGATCAGGCAGCATCTTGTTTTAGTTCCACATGTCCAAATCCCCACAGAGTGATGTGATGTGGATCAGATGTTACCTGAATTTACTGGGAAATTCACAACAGAAGAGGAACTCTAGGGTTTACCATATGCCTAGGAAGACCCATGAGAAATTCCTTAGGAATTACTATAAATTTGCTGTCTGACTGATATATGTATCACCTGATAGGTCCCAATAATTATAAATAATAACTTCGTACTGAAGACACCATGTATACCCCAGTTATTATATTTCTTGTGGGAAGGCCAGGCATTGGCCTGCTTCCCTTATGAAAACATAGTGTCTTCCCCACAGCAGGTGGTTATAAGAAACCTTTCAGTGTTCAAGAAAATACCACCAGTAGACCATGCAGTCTTCAGAAAACTATAGAGATCTCTCCAAAATGATGCTAACTGTAGTTATTCAGGAAACTTTTCAGAAGGATACATAACTCATTATTTATGTGTACTTTTATTGATATAACATAGTCATACATATTTAGGAGTGCATGTAATATGTTCATACATTTATACAATGTGTTATGATTAAATCAGGGTAATTGACATATCCATCACCTAAAGCATTTATCTTTTCTGTGTGTTGGGAACATTATAATTTGATGCTTTTTTATGTAGAAGTGACTTAATTAGAAAAAGTGATATGAAACTTGTCCCTGACTGTAGGTGACATCCTCAGCGGCACCATCTGGACCCTGAAAGGCACTCAGGTCATCTTTACCTCACTGGCTAGGTTTGTTACAGATGATAGCACTTACCAGACTTCCTCCTTGCAAGCCAAGGTCGGGTCTGTGCAATCACTGATGCATTCTTCTATAAGTGGATTAATGTCTCTGGCCAGTTGGGAATGTCAACACATGAACTTAAAAAGAAATCTGCCTGGTTTTCTAAGCTAGATTCTGTTGGCTCATGGGATTTTTTTCAGAGGAGTAGATATGAAACTGTAGGGGGCATGGCTGAGATCATTATTGCAAGCAGACTTGATTTTGTTGTTCAGAGTCTTGTTAACAAATGCTATATGAGACAAACAAAATGTATTTGGTCCTGTGCAGTGTCAATTAAATAAGTCAGAATTGCCAAAAAAGTAGTATATACATGGGAAAATTCACAAAGGAACATAACTATGTGGAAAAGATGAGTGGATCTGTTGGGAGTCAAGTCTCAATGGTTGTATTACATGGCCTGGGACTTCTAAGCAATGGAGATGTTTGATTAGCAAACAATTAGAGAGTTAGAAATGTATTTTCCCCGAAACCTCCTAAAGTAATAAAAAAAAATCCTTCTTTTTCCTCTCCTCGGAGATATTTGCTTAAACTGAGAGATTCTGTGGTAATCAGAATGCTGAAATTACTCCAAAGTTTCTCTCTCCCTGGTATGCACATCTTGTGTAACCCTCTCCCCATGAATATAATGGAGTTTCACTCCCATGATTAGACTACACATATGGCAAAGGTAAAAAAAAAAATTTCAATGTAATTAAGGTCCCTAATCAATTGACTTTACATTAATCAACAGGAGGATCATCCTGGGCAGGCATGAGATAATTAGGCAAGCCTTTTAATACAGCACCCAGGCTTTTCCCTGAAGGAGTAGGCTTAACGTAGTAGACACACTTTTTCTGCTGATCTTCAGGTGGCAAATGGCCATGCTGTGAATTCCCTACAGATTGCCAAGAAAGGTAATAAAATAAAATTACTAACAAAGAAATTAACCCAAAAAATGCATAAAAAGAGGAAAAAGAGAAAGAAGGGCTCTAGGATCTGAGAGTTACTGTCATATAACTTTAAGAAACCAAATTCTTCCAACCATTTATATAATTTTTTTTTTTTTGAGACAGAATCTTATTCTGTCACACGGGCTGGAGTGCGATGGCATGGTCTTCGCTCACTGCAGCCTCTACCTCTGGGGTTCAAGTAAGTCTCCTGCCTCAGCCTCCTGAGTAGCTGAATTACAAGTGCCAACCACCACACTCAGCTAATATTTGTATTTTTAGTAGAGATGAGGTTTCACCATGTTGGTCACGCAGGTCTTGAACTCCTGACCTCAGGTGATCCACCCGCCTTGGCCTCCCAATGTGCCACCATGCCCAGCTATATGAACTTGAAATAGGGCCCCAAGCTCCAGATAAGAACACAGCTGATTGGCATCTAGATTGTAGCCTCTAAAACCCTAAGCAGAGGATGTAGGTAATCCATGTGCCCAGACACCTGATCCAGGGAAAGTTTGAATAAATATAATAGCATTAAAGTCATGGCAATTTAGCATGAAACAATGGAAAACTAATACATATGCCTTTTGCATATTCCGGGATGAGTAATACATCTCTGGAGAGGAATGTGGACAAATGTGCCAACAATACTACAAAATGTGAGAGTCTTCTAAATGTTGAGGTTCTTCTGTAGTGCATCCCACTTCATGTGCAGGTAGCATGTGACCCACATCACATTGCTCTATGGGGTTTGGAGCTTCGGGAACCAGTTCAAGATGTTCTGACTACTGTTTTGGCTATGAATAGTGAGTGGTCTGTTTCTCTGACCTAGCTATCTTACGTCTTCTGTAAGTCTATATACATAAAACAGTAGTAAGCACACTTGTTAGCTTGTAAACCAAGTAAAATGAGACAATTCAGTTTAACAATCATAAGCGCAAAATACTTAAAAACTATTACATATTTTGTGGCATCATAATTAAAATTGCTCAAATTCATTGATAACAAATATTAAAGATACTAGAATAAAGGATGCACTGCATATGAAAGAAAAAAGACAAAAAATAACTGTAGATTTATCACTGGAAATAATGCAAGCAAACAGCAGAGCAATATGTTTAAGGTATGCAAAAGTGAAACCGCATCTCTACTAAAAATACAAAAATTAGCTGGGCATGGTGGTGTACACGTGTAATCCCAGCTACTCAGGGGGCTGAGGCAGGAGAATTGCTTGAACTCTGGAGGTGGAGGTTTCAGTTAGCCAAGATTGCACCATTGCACTCCTGCCTGGGCAACAGAGTGAAACTCTGTCTCAAAAAAAAAGAAAAAAATTTTCTCCTAATACTTTAAAATCTGTGTTTTTGGCAAGTCTTACAGTAGAATATAGCACAGAAATTAAAAACAAGGCTGGGCCTGGTGTCTCACACTTGTAATCCCAACACTTTGGGAGGCCGAGGCAGGCGGATCTCGAGATCAGGAGATAGAGACCATCATGGCTAACACAGTGAAACTGCGTCTCTAGTAAAAATACAAAAAATTATCTGGGCATGGTGGCACACACCTATAATCGCAGCTACTTGGGAGGCTGAGGCAGGAGAATCGCTTGAACCAGAAGATGAAGGTTGCAGTGAGCCAAGATCATGCCAGGTGACAGAGCAAGACTCTGGGAAGGAAAGAAGGAAGGAAGGGAGGGAGGGAGGGAGGGGAAAGAAAGAGAAAGAAAGAAGAAAGAGAGAGAGAAAGAGAAAGAAAGAAAGAGGAAAGGGGAGAGAGAAAGAAAGGAAAGAAGAAAGAAAGAGAAAGACCAAGACCCAAGAATGTTAAAACATTATGTTGAGTGATACTGCATACAAAGATTACATCCTATTCAATATCCCATAGAACCATTCAAAGACCAGACAAAGCTTATCTATGACAATACTTAGAATGGCCACTGCTTTTGTGGAAGAGTGGATTGACTATTAGGGCACAAGGCAACTTCCCATGGTAATAAAAATATTGTGTATGTTGAACTGGATAACGTTTATTTATATAAATTTATAAAAATTACATTTTAGTTATAGGAATTTTATTATATGAAAGTTATAAAATCTTAATAAAATACAGAATACTTGAAAATAACATCTCAATAAAGTACTTCAAATAAAAATAACATCTTGATAAAATACTAAAAATAACATTAAAAAATAAATTGCTGATTCTTACAAACCAGTACAGTGCTTGTTTTTATTTTGCCCATGTCAAATTTCTACCTTAATAACTGCCTCCTTTTTCCATCTGCTCTTTTTTCCAGATGTATTTTAAGTGTGATTTCGGAAAATCTTAATGTATACCCACTTATTTTTTGTGTTTCTACCACATCCACAGTCATTATCACTTTGCACTTAATTATCTGTTGCTACTTTGGTGACCACCTCCTCCTCCCTTTTTAAGTTCCCAATTCCTTTGTTATGATAGAGGAGAAGCCAAGGACCACAATTCACAGAACCTCCTTCCCGTGTTTCTGGGTTAAAGTTTGTCAGTGAGAGGAACTCACTTGAAACTTGGAAAGTGGAATTGAAAGAGATCGCATTATTCCCTGGAGCAGTTGTAGAGACATCTGTGAGCAGATATGGGATTTGTAGATTTGAGGTGTGCTTCTTGAGAAGTAAACACCCTGGTACTGCAACCTGAGAGTTATGGGGTGACTTCCAGTGATTTCCCTTGAGAGTCACTCACTTGCATCTCTGAGATGATTCTACTGTGCAGCCCAGGTGCGAACCATAAATATAGCAAAAATATAGTTGAATTTTTCTGACAAACTGAAGTGTCTTTCACATTGTGAGCTCAAATTGTTAATAGCAGGTTATTTGACCTTCATTCCTTTTGCCTTACAGTGGTTGTGAAGCCTCTATTATACAATGCCTTATACTGGAATTCATACAGAACACCTTCTTCCTGAATGACTCCATGAGTGATTTAAAAACTTAATACATTATATGAAAATTATTTCTTCATGTGTTCTACTCCTCTACTAACTTGTGTTATTTGGCTATTGCAATTCCACAAAAACTTAAGTACCGAGTTTGAAATCTAATTGAATTACATGTTAAGCCTGCATTCTTGAAGAAACAAAGCAAATTGGTCAGAGTTTATTAGTTTGAATACTCAACTGCATGAGACTTGGGCAGAGTGATCTGAAAGTGAATTTGCAGTTAGAGTTGAGGGCTCTCCTTCCTTTTCTGATACATCAGGCAGTATAGAAGATACCACCCTCCACTCTTCATCTGGCCCCTTCCTCCAGCAGCACACACAATTGGGGGTTGATGTGTCACATGGCACCTGGAATAAACTTGCGTGCTTGAATGCCATCTGCCCCATGTACGGCGAGAAGGCTAAAAAAGGAGACTACTGTCTGAATGATCTCTCAGCCTACTCTTTGCTCTATCAAGAAAGTCAGTTTTCACATCCTAGAGATATCATCCTCTACCCTTGATACACATTAGAATTATCTGAGGATTTATTTTTAATGTTCAAGGTCCATGCTTAGCTACCATGATTAATTTGTGCAGTACTCAAGTTTCCCAGGTGAGCTAATAAACATGAATGAGAACCACTGTCTCGGAGTAAGAGGGTATCTTAAATAAAATCTTTTTAGAAGCCTGTTTTTATGCAAATTTAAACTTATGTTAGAAAAGAAATTAAAATAAGCTCTCATATACCAACACTGATTATAATTTTTGTCAGTTTTGCTTCGTGACTTTTCTTGAAGTGTCTTTAGTATCTTGAAGTGTCATTCAACTTTAGTATGCATCACCAAATTATTAATAATCCTTCCACTAAATCACAGTATGATTATCATACCTGCAAATTATAATCATTCCTTAATACCATCTAATGCTCAGTTCATATTCCTGAATTTTCTAAATCTCTTTAATTGTCATTGAAGTGTCTTTCTAAAGTGACTTATTGGGCCAGGTGTGGTGGCTCATGCCTGTAATCCCAGCACTTTGGAAGGCCAAGGCTGGTGGATCACCTGAGGTCAGGAGTTTGAGACCAGCCTGGCCAACATGGTGAAACCCCATCTCTACTAAAAATACAAAAAAAGTAGCCAGATATGGTGGTGCATGCTTGTAATTCCAGCTACTTGGGAGGCTGAGGCAGGAGAATTGCTTGAACCCAGGAGGCAGAGGTTGCAGTGAGCTGAGATCACCCCACTTCACTCCAGCCTGGGTGACAGAGTGAGACTCCATCTCAAAAAAATAAAAAATAAATTAAAAAGTAATAAAGTGAGTTGTTGGAAAGAGGGCTAGATACTGTTTTTTAAATCTTTAATGTAGAAAATCCATTCCCATTCCTTTACATTTCATGTCATAGATTTGTTGGGAGGAAAATACTAATTCTCTTTTAGGTATATCAAATATATCCTGGTAGTATTTATGTGCCCTTCTATTCCTTGCATTTCTTACAAAAAGAAATTTAGATCTATGGACTTGACTAAATTCAGACTAAAAATTTAGGCCAGAATAACTTAGAGACGAAGCTGGTTATTTCATATTGTATCACATCAGCATACACATGGCTTTTGTTTTCTATTGAGTCAGATAAAATTAATTTTGAGGTTCAGACAGTTATAGTCTAATTCCCCCATTACGTAGCTTTATACCACACTGAGGGACTGTGCTAGAGGAACTTCTCTAGTCGGCTAGGGCCTTTGTTTCAAGCACAGGACTTTTCCCTCCTCTGGCCAGCTAGGGCTTTGTTTCCAGTGCAGGACTTTTCCCACCTCTGGCCGGCCAGGGGCTTTGTTTCCAGTTCTCCCACCTCTGGCTCCTAGGGTCTTTGTTCAAGGGCAGGGACTTTTCCCACCTCTGGCCCCTGGAAGCAGAGGCTTAGTGAGTCAGGGTTTTAAAACAGTAGCCAATCTGGTAAAGGATTCAAAGAGCAATTAAAACAGAGAAAGTCTGAAAAAAAAAAACCCCTCTCATTGTATAGCAGGACAAGCCATAGAGGAAACCTCCCAAACACAAGATTTAAAGAAGGAAGTGGCTTTATTTGGCTGGGAGCATTGGCACACTTGTGTCTTAAGAACGGAGCTCACGACAAAATCCTAGCCCTTTTACAGGCTTACAATTCTAGAAAGTATGTGAGAGGGTCATGATTGATGAAGTAGGTGTGAGGTATGTGACCAGATGGGAGTTGAAGCAAGACTGAGCGAGAACAATGGAGGGCGTTTCTCCATGTTATGCCTGCCATCGATAGGAGTGCGATTAAGGGTGGGGGGTGTAATGTTTAACCTCCAGGCCTGATCAGCAGTGCCAGCCAACCTTGCCACTGACTTCATGCCTGCTATGTCTCAACTTTTACTTCCTCCTCCTTTGAGACAAGAGACAGGAAAGAGGGGCCTCTTCCCTCATTTCCCCACTTTGAGAACCTCACTTACTTCCTAGTGGGAGTTCTCATCCTCATCTTCACTATCTAGGTCATTCTGTGAGACCGAATATACTTGCGATGGTCTTCTAGTGAACTACAGTGCTAACAAACCCTCTAATCATTTGCAGAAACAAGGATAGCAAGCAGGGGAGTAGTAAGCAAGTATCTATTACCAATAATACAATTGGAGGAGAACAAGAATGGGGAGGGAATAACTCCGGGGTGTATCTCCAGCCTATAGCGGCACCCCCTCCAGGTCCTCTTTCATGGCATGGAAGAAGTTGTCCTTTCACTCTGCCTAATAAACTGCACTACTGCACACTCTTTGGGTCCATGAGTACTGTCTGAGCTGTCACACTAACGGCGACACCCAGGCGCCCTTCCCCATTATTCAGGGTTAGAGAGGCCAAGAACCTGGAGAATCTGGTTGCAGCTAATGGAGTTACAACACCAGCTTACTTTTTAGTGGACTGTGAATATTCAGTTCTGAGTTAATTTTTTATATAATGGTATTAGCTTGAATAGATTATTTGGTTTATTTAATAACAAACGGCAGCAAAGTAGTGATTTAAAAAAATTATTTGATTGTATTTATACTAAATATGATTCTTTTGTTTAAAAAAGAGATCTTATAGTACAAAAAAGTATTTCTTATTAGTTATAGTTATTTGGTTACCTTGAGATATTGGTCCTTTTGGGTGAACAAAACAAGTAATTAAATCACCAAGTTTTTTTGGGTTAAAGATTTTGTGCAATAGTTACTTCAAAAAAGAATTTAGAATTCTTTGGCCTACTTCTTGGCTTATTTCAAATAATCTAAAAAAATACAATCAACAATGATAATTGAGCTATTTTTAAGACAGTAGGACCTAAATTTTGAATAAGATGTAAGCAGAGGCTCTTACCCATTCCTCAACCGAAACCTCTCATAAATATGCTGAATTTCTTTTCATTTACTAGAAACTTAGAGGAATTTCTGCTAAATGTAATAATAAAATAATTTAATTTAAAAAGACAAAGGCAACACAGAATTGTCATTCTGAGATGAAATAATATGTCCCTGAAGAAAGTAGAGATGAACCATTTTAGAACACTGAAGTCAGCTTGGTGAGGGTTCCATTAAAACAGAGCTCAACACAAAAATAATTTGATAGTGACAATAATGATTGCATTTATTGTAACTCATACATTACATGAAACTGTAACTTACTAAAGCATTTATGGCTGAAATAAAATAATGCTTGGAATTTTCTACAAAATACTTCAGTGATAGGAGAATATAAATGTGTTAGGTGAAACAAGATTATACCTATATTGGTATTTGTAAGTAAAGTGTGTAATATGACATTGTTTTAACACCATTCTTTTTACCTTTGTGGATTTAAATTTTTTCATTAATAATCTGTGAATGCATAATGATTTTCTAAAAAACTGAAAAGTTGTATAAAGTGAATATCTCACTTTTGGAGGTAACTATCATGAATTTGACTTTTGACAAACTCTGATACTTAAATTTTTAATATACTTTTAAAACTTCAAAATGATTTTTTTTCTGTAAGAAAATATTAAAATTCCTTTCAAGTCGTTAACATTTCTATCACTGTTTTTCTCCTCTCTTTGATAGATGTAAATGAAATGATTTCTGTTTCAGTAATTTAATGGAGTAAATGACTCAAACTGAAGGCAGATCCAGAAGTAATAATTCTACTTACGCTAATCTAACACTTGGCAATATGAATTGTTCCTTTTATAATTAGTGATAGGAATGTCTCATAATTAGTAACATATTTTTAAGTTTTGCTTACATGGAATAAAGTGTCAAGTTACTAGTCCCGTATCAATGGCCCTATTAGGAAGAGGATTCTGAAATATGAGACCAAAGTGTATATGTGAAGACCCACTCATGGTTGAGACCCAGATTCTAGTCCAAGCTCTATTACAGGAGCAAAGTTATTTAAAAGCCTTATTCTTTCAGGACATAAAGTAGAATTTTGTAGAGAAGATCACTATTTTTGCAGGTGACGGTTGGGTAAGAGGCATGAGTAGATGTCACACTTCACTAACAACGGAATAACCAGAAAATCTTATATTTAGTTATATTTCTTAAGAGATGTACTGTATTTTTAAAGAACTGGTAAATAAAAAAGACAGACTTCCAGAAAACTAATGTTAAAGCATAATACAGAGTACTTATGGCTTGACATTTTAAAAACATAAATCCAATTTAATTCTATCTAATTAATTTGTGGTTTCCAATAGTTTATTTCATGGGATGGGAATTCCATTAGAGGCTCTGGAGAAACACAGGGAAGGAATCCTTTGGTCAAGAAAATTTGGAAAACATATATTACACCTAAAAACTCACAAGGTGTATTAAAATCTCTAAGAAGACTTCAGAAAATATTTTGTTAGGCGCCCTTTAATCCAGCACTTTCCAAATATATCTGACTACAGAACCCTTTGCAAGTATGTAACACCTCTTAATATGCTATGGAACTAGTGTTGTTTTTCTTTCTTTTTGACAACACAAATTTATTATATAAGTACTGTACGAATGTGCTGTGATAGGCCCAGGGATTATAAAGGTGAAAATATGCACAAACTTTGTCAATATCATGTTTATATTCTCGAGGGTAAATAAGTCTTTTATCTCTTCTTTTTATGCCTCTCTACCCTTATTTTATAGTTTCTCAATGTGTGGGAGAAAATATATAATAGATATTTCCAAATCATCTGGGGGATATTTGTTAGAATACACCTGTCTACTCTTCACACCTCCAGTGTTCTTCTTCCTATATTCAAATATACATTTGGGGGAAATAACTGTACAACAAAAATGTTCTTATTGTGGTTCTAAAACTGATCTCATTTTATAACCATTGCCCTCATTGCCAGAACTCCTTAAATTCATCCATGATGCCTACATGCTAAACCAGGTGTTCTATAGCTTTCCCCCATAATTCCTTTGCTTCTTAAACATCAGCACATATAGCCCTTGTTTTAATCCCTCTTTAATGGTAGCAATTAGTGCTCATGATTTTTAAATTAGACAGAAGAATCTCTCCTAATAGTTAGCTATTAAATCTCACTGCCTGTAAACCTATTATAAAACACTCTACTAAGAAATACGGATGCCTGCTCTTTGTACAATGCACAATAGAGAATGTAAAGAAGCTTATGTCACAGAACTACCTTCCAAAAGGCCTGAGAAATTTATGTATGAACAGTGAGGTAAGAATGAAAGCCATGCATTCAATCAAATACAAGTAGAATCAGAGAATACAGTAAGGATCACTGAGGAATTTCTCTCTGGACAACAATGGTTGAATTTCATGCACTAAATAGGGTTTCTAAAATAAAAGTACAAAGTAAAACAAAAATAAAAAATACAAAATGAACAAAATAAAGCAGAAGATAAAAATAGGTACATCTAGAATAGAGCTATATTTATAATATTTGACTGGATTAGAATGTTGTGGCAGAAAAAATTATAAAGGCAATTTAGGATGGGGTTTTGTTGAAGAAGTCAAGAGTGAAAAGTTAGAATCGAGGTTAAGGCAGAAAAAAGAGAAACACCATGAATTTTATAGTTTTTTTTTTTCTTTCATGATTATTTCTATGTATTATTGCCAAATCATCTTGCCCAAAGTTGTAAAATTTCCAATAATGGTTACCTGGGAAAGCAAAGACCATAGAAAGCCCCAACCATCCACATAAAAATCTCTTCACATTCTGAGAAATAACTTGTAGGACATATTTATAATACCATAGTGTAATAAAAAACAATTTTTCACTACTCTCAAGGGGACTTTATATTTATCAAATCTCCTTCAGAAAGTTTTCTTTTTAATAATTATGACTTAAAACTCTAGATAGCTGCCACTCACTCATGAATGAGTTGATTGCTCAGGTTGCCACGTTTTGATAGGTTATTGATAAGTAGATGCAGACAGCAATCTTTCAGCTCAGTTTTCTTCCATTACTCCCCCAAACCTCAAATTCAGCTCCATGTTACAATGGAAACAGTGCTTTTTGGAATATATTTGCATATGAATTGGTTAATGGGCTTTGAGAGGTACAAGAGCATGCCCACAGCAGGGCACGCTTAAGGGGTTTACAAGAGATTTCTCTTTATCTTTAAATGTGGCATGTCTGCAAAGGTTCAATGTCAGAAGCAATCCAGAAGCATCTGTTTTGTACCTGTCTTGTCTCTGGAAAAGCTCAGATGACAAGGCTGTCAACTTGTCAGTTTTATGAGTACAAAAGAAATTTCAACTAAGAATCAAGATGAAAATGTCATATTTCGTTAAAGCACCCCTTAGATTGCATTTTCAAAAAGGATATAGTTTTGCAGTCTTGCCAAAATGCAATTACATGCACAGTTGCAGAGGCAAATACATGGGAATATTTTCATAAGAGTAATTTACAGTAAACAAGTGCAATTAGACACTGAGAAGATTTTTCTTCCATGCGGTTATCTGACTAATAGAAGAGCAAATAGTGTTATAGATTATTTAGAGAAGTCAGAAAAGTGTTTGCCAGCACAGTCACTGACAGTCAGCATCAGAGTGATATCAGTATTATTTGGTTTCACCTATTCATTAATCTAAGTGAAGTCTCCATAGTTTTAAACACAGTACATAAAACATCTTCAAAATACAAAGAAAAAAAAGAGAGAACCAGAGATCATTTATTTACCAAAATCTTAACTAGATTAATGTTTGCAAACAGCATCCTCAGCTTCTAACTTCAAAGACTTTTCTCCAAACACAATCCATGGCCAGCAGGAATTTTAGTCACTCTCATATAGACAATCTTCTTCCTCAAAGTAAAATTTACCCTGAGCCTTCTCTGACTAGTGGCTCATTTGTTCACTAAGTTATTTTCTTAGAGAAGAATTCAGAAAACCCATAAGAGGTTGACATATATTTCTTCTCATTATTTTCCTAAGAAAATAGGAGTGATTAGCCTTTTTCATCCAATGGTCCTTTCCCATGGGATAAAGATGGGTTGACTGCACCAACCCGTCCTTCCACTGACCTCATCTGGTTGACTTTTAACTTTTACTGCCTCCTTTACTCCAAGCACAGACTCGGAGAAGGGAGTCTCTTTCCTCAATAGGCCAATGCTTTGTATATTTCATAGACCTCAAAAATGACTTGAGCCTTTCTAGCACTGACAATAATGGGTACAATTTACCTCCAGAGTCTTGATCACACAGCCATCTTATTTTAGAAAAATCAGAGTATAAAAACGTATTTATATATTATATGGAACAGAATAGAAGGGTGCATGGCAAAAAGGAAAGCTAGAGAGAAAACTCGGATTAAGCCTTTGGTCATAGGTATAGTGTAAATAAGTTTGCACTGCAATTAAAATTTAGAACAAAAAAATTGAGTGTCCATTTAAACCATTTAAACAAACAAATAAATAAATAAATTGAGTAATGCTCTTTTTTAGCTGGTTTTCTGTTTCTTTATTGCTGTTACCTAGGATTGAATTTCCCTGTATATGATGAAGAGTATTGGTTTAGTGTGTGTGCGTCAGATCACCTGGGAGACTTGTTAAACACAGGTTGCTGGGTCCCATCCTCGGAAAATAGGAATTGAGAATGACTATTAGAAACATGAAAGTTTTCCTACAACACGAGCATCTTTAGTATCATCCTGAGAAACAACAACAAGAAAACTATTCAAATTTCTGATTAAAGGGGTCTGGATGGGGCCCCAAAATTGTATTTCTTACACGTTCCTAGATGGCGCCGATGCTGCTGGTCTTTGCATCACACTTTGAGATCCATTGGTGCAGTGGAATTTCTATTAATAAATAAGTAACGTATTCATTGTGGTATGATTGCAAACAATGACTTAAAGAACATCAATTGGATTTATTTTCTGCAGTATTTATCAATACATTTAATACACAATATTCCTTGTGAATATTGTCAAAGAAATATTGCACCCTATGCAATGGTCTTTATTCAAGACTATTGAAATAGGGGAGAGAGATTGAACTTGACTCTGTGGAAAGAAAAGGCAGGAGTCTTTAAACATTGGAGTATACTGGTGGAAAAGTACTGGAAACTTTGGGGGCAAGTCAGTAAATGTGTTTGGACAGTCTGCGTTTGGTAATTGGCATTTATTGTAGTTAGGCTTCTACTCTTCTACAGAGACTAGAAGATAGAGGCCCTATCAGTTTGTTTTGTTTTGTTTGTTGTTGTTTCATTTGTTTGTTTTACTGGAATCTGTTGGAAGCAAAAGAGGCTCTTTCTCTATGATTACATTTCATAGACAAGGAAGACACTCCTGGCTCATAAAACTGGCAAGAGACTGGGAGATTTACATCTCAAAGGACCAGGGAAAGAACTTATAATTGCAAGTTATCTAAAGTAAATGTTTTAATAAAAGGGAGGTCAGAGAACAGTAGTAAGAAAGAAACCTGTCTAGAGTCAAACTGGAGTATAAAGACGACTGTGGTCACTATTCAAGATCAGGGCATAGATGCGTTGTTTCCCAGCATTATTTGTCATAGAGTTACTCTTTTTAAGGAGTACTTTGAGGTATTCATTTTTTGAAGCATCAATCTTGAAAACTTTTTTCTATGAGGCTTGTGTACAAGGCTAAAATATTCTGAGTAAATGCTATTTAAGCTATTTGCAGTGTTAATTGCCATACCAAACAATATATTCCTCGGAGAAGGAATTACTTAAATGAAGAAATGGTTGAGAGTGGCCTTAAAGCCTAGAAGTGGGAAATGCATAAGGTAGATGAATTTTGTGGAATCTGGTCCTTATTTTTAGAATGCTAACACATCAATTAACTTTGATGTGAATATGTTACATATGCATATGGCAGTAGAGATGCTTAGCATCTTTAGATATATGCCTGTATTTTTAGCTACATATGTGCTGTCAAAAGTAAGTGCTGGAGGTACCACATTCATATGCACAAATGCAACCTGGTTCTTTTTCTTTCACGTTCTTTGTCCTCTCACTGTCTTATTTAAGATGCAGATGAGTAGTGAATTGATCTTTGATATAATTTATTTTTTAAATTTAGTCATACATTGTCCATTCTTCTAAGTTTATCATAAAATACTAGAGAACTTTTAAAATTATATGTATCTTTTTTCTTCCTTCGAGATTATTTTCTGAGATTCTTTGTACTGTAAGTCTCATAATAAAAGGCAGCAGCCCCCACCAACCACCCTCCAATGCCCTATTCTCACTCACAGAGAGAAACATATATCTATTTTGGGAAGTATTTGCCATTGTATTTCAAATTACACGCTTATGGTAATATAATGTATTGATTTTTCAATTACACATGTTATCTGTTGACTTCCTTATAAGTAAAATAAGGGTCTAGCATTCTTAACCACTCCTTTCACCATTGAAATCACACATTAAATATTCTCCCAGTGTGTTTATATCACAATTTGCAAATCAGTGTCATATATTTCCATTATTATTAAATACATAATAACTTCTGGTGTTATACACAGCTGATATATACCATACTATGATTACATTTTCTTTCTTACATATCTCCCCCCTCCACTCCAGTTTAATTATTGTTTTATTAAATGCTTACCTATCAACATTTCCCCCTAAATGAATCATGACCAAAAGAACTCTAAGAGGCCTCATCAAGTACCTCATGTGATTTATCAGGGACAGGGTTTTCTTTTTTTTCTTTCTTTGAAGCAGAATCTGGCTCTGTTGCCCAGGCTAGAGTATAGTGACACCATCTCGGCTCACTGCAACCTCTACCTCCTGGGTTCAAGTGATTCTCTTGCCTCGGCCCCAGAGTAGCTGGGAAAACAGGTACCCGCCACCATGCCCAGCTAATTTTTGTATTTTTTTAGTAGTGACGGGGTTTCACCACGTTGGCCAGGCTGGTCTCGAACTCCTGACCTCAGGAGATTCGCTTACTGTGGCCTCCCAAAGTCCTGGAATTACAGGTATGAGCCCCTGCACCTAGCCAGGGAAGACTATATGATCCTCCTGCCCCAATCTGGACAGCTGATTTTCTAAGAATGGTACATGGGTATCACTTGGGACTTCCCACACCACGATCCTAAGAATTCCCTCTTCATTCCTGGAGTTGATATCCTTTTGCCTGGATTTTACATCTTTTACCCTACTTAGTCCCTTTTTGCTGATCTTTTCCCTCTGTAGTGTCTTGAGAAAGTACCTAAGGAACATTACTTGAGACTATACAAATGCAAAAATATCTGACTTTCATCCTCAGACTTAAGCCATGATTTTGGATTATTTTATCTCTTTGGGGATTTAAACAGCAAAATGATATTTAAAGAAAAAAGGGCAAAGTGGGAAGTGACTTACACTACGGGTTCTGCCAGATTGTTAGCAACACTTCATGACACTTAAGTCCTTTTATACTCTCCCCTGTAACATAGACACTGGAAGCCCAAAAGTACGTTTCTTAGGATCCCTCCCTGTAGGGTCTGAGCTAGATTTCACTAATGATAGATCCCTGCATGAGAAGTGGGAGGCTTACGAGATAAGAAAGGATATTTACTGCTTCTCAAGAAGAGGGGGCAGGAGAGTGGGCTTCAGCAAATTAAAGATTCCTCATCAGTCTTTTTCTCTAGAAACAACCTGTTTCTGTGTGGGACACAATGAGGGATTTATAGAAACGTGGGCTTTTTCAGTCATTGCAGGATTCTAACTCAGAGAGCTCAAGGCAAGAATTGAGGTCTAATGGTAGCCTTTCTAACCATTTTTCCCCTAGCCCTTCCAATTGTTTTACAATTCCTTATTTCCATGTTACCAAATAAATAGATGATAGATTAGATAGGTAGATAGATAGATAGATAGATAGATAGATAGATAGATAGATAGATAATAGATAGATAGATGATAGATAGGTAATAGATAGATAGATAGATAACACACATACCTCCCAAACAAATGAAAACCTTCCTTTTCTGAAATCTCTGGAGTGCTTCTTCTCTTAACCATAAGCTAACAGATATAATTTTTATCCACACAAAAAAGTAACTCTTAAAATGTTATGAGCCTCATCTACTTATGCTGGCAAAAATTGAGAAGTTGATTTTGGGTTCTTTGTTTTTATTTTTAAGTTTTATTTTTCGGTAATGTAGAAGAGGGATTAGTAGAGAGATGTATACTAGAAAGGCTAGTGTAGAGAGGTTTCCCAAGGCTTTCATGCGTGGTTAAAAAAAAAAATTGATATTGGAGAAAACAGAGATAGAATTAACAGCAGAACACAGCAAATTCCACTAATGGTAGACCCTCACATGAGAAGTGGGAGACTTATAAGAAAGGATATTTACTGCTTCTTAAGAAGACGGAGTGAGAGTGTGAGTTTCACCAAGCAGAATTAAAGAAAGAGCTGAGAGAGTCAAGAGAATAGGGTATAGGGAGATGAAAGTGTGGAGAAATGCTACAAAAATTGGGATGAGAAGGAAGAAAATATTGAGGACTTGGAGAGTTAGATGCTTTGGCATAACTGTGTAGTTTAAAACAAAGAAAGAGAGTTGTACAAATGTGTGAGCAAATTGTTAATTAAAATTCTTTAATGTTTTTGTAGAGATGCATGTTTGGAATTCTTTTTAAAACTTACTTTTTATTGCTGGCTAGCAATGGTCACTGTCCCTTTGTAATCAGGGCTGATTGTGAAACTGGGTTATGTAGAGCTTTTCCATTTAGGTGGGTTGTATTAATAGTAAAACCAAAAAAAAATTGCTCAAATGTAGCTTAAGCTGACCAAGCAAGCTCCTTTCCCTGTTAGCTATCTGACATCTTTTCTTTAATCTGGCACAGTTTATTTATCATGAGAAAACTATCCTTAAAATAAAGGTTTTCTTCAAAATATGCATGAGAAAAAAAGACACAATTCCATTTTTGAAGCTCCATCGACAGGAAAAAGAAGTTCCAGGCAATAAAAGGCTCTCATATTACTTATCCCAATCTAGCTTTTCTCCCCAATAATACATACAACTGGTTTCCTATAATACATTCAATAACCACCACAATCACCATCTTCTCTTCTGAGATTTAAGATTTCTTGGAAGCAAGCAGCAAGAAATCTGGCATCCTATTTTTTCTCCTCTAATATTATTTTATAGATTTTGTTTATCCAACTTTAGAGTATAAAGCAGAAGATTAGTTAAAATGGAAACTTTTGCTCCTAATGACCAACACCAGAATTTAGCTTTTATTATTAATCCTTTACTACTTGTCAAGTATGACAGTAGATGTTTTCACATACATTTTCTCCCTCCCTATCCCTCAGCAATCCTACAAGACACAATTAGACTCAAACTTAACAAAATATGTGTTATAAAAACATGTATTCACTCATACACATATACAATATCTGTTGGAAGCATTAGAAAACTCTGTTTTATCAATACTTGTATCATGTTCTCATCAGCTAAACATGCAGTTTCCAATAATCTTTTCCTTTGTAATTTCTTTGTTTTTAAGTCCATCTCTCATGTTTTTAAAAAAATGTAATTTAATTTAATTTTAAGTTCTGGGATACATGTGCAGGACGTGCATGTTTGTTACATAGGTAAAAGTATGCCACGGTGGTTTGCTGTACCTGCCAACCCATCACCTAGTTATTAAGCCCTGCATGCATTAGTTATTTAGCCTGATGCTCTCCATTTCCTTTGTAATTTCTAACCACTTCTTTTTTCTAGTAGGAGGAGATTTAATGTGGCTTCAAGCTTCAAATAGGACCACAAATTAAAATTACTTTTAATATTGCATTCTTTTCTCAGTATACTTTAATCATATTTGTTCTAATTCCTCCTCTAAATTTGATTTTATAATTCTCCCCTCAGAGTTATGTTTTGCTATTTATTCAACCCTGAGATACTAGTTCTTCCTATCATTCATTTCTCCCTAACATAATAAATACTAAAAATTCTTAGAAACAATAGGACTTACAAGTGGTGAGAAATGTTGCATTTGGTATCACATATTTTTCCACATATTTCTTACTTTCTTCTACCCACTAAGGGAAAAACAATTTACGTACTTTAGGATGTATTGTTTTTAGCATAGAGATTAAACTAATTTTCACTCAATCCCACTCTAATGGGATTAATATAGATAGCAGAACAGGCATTTTTGTATTGAACTTGCTGTGCTTTCAAAACCCTTGATTCCTCTGTGTATAGTACATAAGCAATGACTTATAGAGAGGGTCAATTGCCTTTTTTGAAAAAAAAAAGAAGACAGAAGGTAATACCTTAGACCTGGGAGCTTTGCTACCTGTGATCTCTGACTTCTTGCTCACTAGAAGTCTCTTTGATTTAAAATACTCAAACACATCCACGCACAAAGGCCTGCTACGCTCTTAGGCTCTCCAAAGTCTTTTTTCACAAAGAAAAATGAACTAAAATGGAAGAAATGGAGAGGAGGAGGGTGAGAGACAGATTGCACTCATATATCCTCCATACTTCACTATAACTCCTCTCAACAGAAAGGGAGAAAAGGAGCAGAGGGCTCATCTATCAGACATGTGCTTTCACTGGGGATTTAGTACTCCATCTTCCAGCTCCTAAACTTTAAAGGAAATCTTCTGGATTCACTCATGACCATTGAGGGACGTTTTTTTTCAGAGAACTTCTGGTCAATCTTCATATATTCCTATCAAGAGTACAAAAAGCAAGATTCGTCAATATGCTTGGCAATATGTGACAATAAACTATTATTGCTGTCTGTTGGCTAACTCTGTAACTGATGGAGTATACCTATCCAATTTCTTTTCAGTATTTTATATTAAGATAAATGTATTAAGCCTCACATTTGAGGCACATGAAAAATTATCTAAGTTTATTAAATTAATATTGTTATGAGTTGAATTGTGTCCACGCCAAATTCGTATGCTGAAATCCTCATCCCTGGTGGCTCATAATGGAGCCCTATTTGGGGATAGCTTCATTGTAGATTTAATTAGTTAAGATGAGGGTGGGGCCCCAAGCCAATCTGACTGATATTCTTATTAAAAAAAGAAAAATTTGGACACAGACATGCACACAGGAAGAATATCAGGGTGATGCGTCTACAAACCAAAGATTGCCAACAAAGCACCAGAATCTAGGGGAGAGGAAAGGAACAGATTATTTCTCCCAGACTTCAGAAGGAACCAAGCCCCAGACACCTTGATCTCAGACTTTTATACTCCAGAACTGTGAGACCACAAATTTTGTTGTTTAAGCCAACCAGTTTGTGATAGCATGCCACAGCATCCTTAGCAAGGTAATATAAGAATATATTCACTTAAAATGTGCCGGCCCACGCCTGTAATCCCAGCACTTTGGGAGGCTGAGGCAGGTGGATCACGGGGTCAGGAGTTTAAGACCAGCCTGGCCAAGATGGTGAAACCCCATCTCTACTAAAAATACAAAAATTAGCCTGGTGTGGTGGCACACACCTGTAATCCCAGCTATGCAGGAGGCTGAGGCAGAAGAATTGCTTGAACCCAGGAGGTGGAGGTTGCAGTGAGCCGGGATCATGCCACTGCACTCCAGCCTGGGTGACAGAGTGAGACTCTATCTCAAAAAAAAAATGTTGAAACTTCTCATTTGTGGAATCTTAATGCTAAACCCATACTGCTGTCTTATGGCATCATTAATTGCTAAAGTTTTTCATTATTTATAAGGTTGAAACCTGTCATAGAATCATCTCTATCTAAACGAATACATTTTGTGGCCTGTTTTATCCCAACTCCATTTCTCAGTGTATATATAAACTATAATTTTGCCAGTGTCAATTTATTTTTTCTTCAAATATGCCAAGTTCCTTCCCACCCTAAGACATTCATCCATGTGGTTTTCTCTGTTAGAAATACTCTTCCACCCGCTTAACTCCTACACAATCTTCTTCAGTTTTCAGCCTTACTCCCATTATTGCATAGATGCTTATTTCTACTAAACATTGTCAAATGTCTATAAAGTTCATTTATATCTTTATTATCAAGTCAATTAAATACTTGATATAATTATTTGTATGATATCTTACATTCTTCTAAACTGTTAGTTCTAAGAAGGTAGAGATGCAAGCTAGTGAAGATCTTAATAGTGAAGACTGTAATCAGACTTGTTGAGTGAAAATCCAGATTTCTCACATAGCAGCATTGGGCAACTTTGGGAAAATTATTCCCTTCAAAGTTTCTAAGTTTACTTACCTGAAATAGAATGTACTTCACAGGGTTGTTGAGAGAAGCGAAGGAGGTAATTCATATAAATCACTTGCACTAGTACATTTGAGGCAGGAGAAAAGGGTCTGGAGGCAGGGAACCTAAGGCCAATTCAGGCCATTTATTTTCATAGGGTGTACACCAGGTAGCCAGTGGAAACCTCTAGAGGGCATTTAAGCCCCAGAAGATTCTGTAGTGGGACTCTTCAGTCCCTATGCTTGGGCCCGCTCCCAACCTGTGGAGTGTACTTTCATCCCCAGTACATCTCTTCTTTTGTTGCCTCATTCTTTCCTTGCTTTGTTTGTGTGTTTTGTACAATTCTTTGCTCAGGACACCGAAAACCTGGACACCCTCCACCAGTAACACGTTCAACGCATGCTGGCTCTTATTTTTTAATTTGTATCAGGTACCTACTGAACATTTAAATAAATATGTGTTGAATATAATTTTTTTCTGAATTCATTAGAGTAATTAATATAATTTTAGATACCAGTATTAGCTGGGCATAAGGGTCCTACAATTTGTTAATGCAAGCATAGCACTTTGGTGGCCATATTTACCACTATGTGTCCGTGAACTTGTATAACAAATCCAAGAGAAACGCTGGTTTTCAGTGAGGAAAGTCAGTATCAGAAAGAAATGTGACATCACACTATGCTATTACTGTGTGTGTATGTGCACACTCACATGTGTGCATGTGCGTTAGTCTAGATTGCACTGGAGACAGATGGCACACCGAAATTGGGAAGTTCAGTATAAATTTAAAAGGGAGATGATTTACAAAGGTATGGGTAGGCTTAGGGGAAACTTACATGGGATAATGCAACACCTGAAGCTGTAAAACGTTACTATGAAGGGGCAAAGAAAGGAAGCAGATAGTAGAATCTGTAGACAGGAACTATATAGAAAAGGCATCCTGGCAGGAGCTGTGTCTTGGCAAGGAGGAATTGAGAATAATCACCTTGAACTCACTCTCTGCCTGTCTTCTGATCTCATGCTAGTGTCTCTCAATGTCTCAACTTTGAAGGAAGCTGAAGTTCAAGGAAGTCAATCGATGATGCAATTCCATATAGGTTAGCATTTTAAGGCAGAGAGTACAGTGAAAAATGGTGCAAATTGGATCTGATGCGGCAAATGGAAAATTTCCAAACCAGCATTTATGTATGCAAGGAGACAGAATAATTAAAAATGTGTATCATTTTTAAATTCCACTACATCTGAAAATGTTCTCTCTCTCCATTTGCCTCTCTCTATCCCTTTCTCTCTGTCTCGTTTGTAAATTTTCTTCTCATTTCACACTTATCCTAGAATAAGTACGAAATATTAGACTGAATATGGAACACTCCTGTGTTCTAACCCTTCACCTGTCTTATCAATTCATTTTCTTTCTCATCTAGTTTAGGGGGAAAAAAATTGTGGCACTTCAATAAACTCTTTCATCATCTATCTTTGAGCTTTTTCTTTTGCCATATCAGTTCGTCGTCCTCCACCCCACCGCATATATTTTTCCACTTACTTTTCAGGCTGTTGAGTGCTGCTGGAGAAGACCACAGCTTTCCACATTGATACCAATACAAATTTTTGTTCTTCAAACTCAGGCATGTGATGTCTTCCTGAATATTTCCTTTACATATTCGGGTCAAGGGTTTGAACCTGACATTTAATTTATTCTAATGTCATGGACCACCAAGTCAGCTAAAAGGTGTCCTGCTCTCAGAAGAAAATTGGTGCTTTGAAAAAGAAGTCACAGATTTCTGTTTTCATTCCTGCCTTTCCTTAAACTATGTGAAGTGTTAACAATAGTATTTAAAGGCAGATTATAAAATTTAAAAATACATAATATATGTATGTTATATAAACCATGAGTAATTATAAAAAAAATATAGAAATAATGAGATACGCAGCCAAAGTTATCCTTAGAAAGATACTCAAAGGGAGATTTAAATTCCAAATGTATATTTTAGGAAGAAAAGAATGATCTTAAATCATTGTTTTAAGCAAAAGAATGAAGAAGAAAAATCTGTGATTGAGGGGTTTAGGTCCAGGCCAAAATCCCATGTGTAATGTTTCGTGTTTAACCATAGGCATTTACAAGTCTTTACCTGCCAGGCTTCTTGAGTCAGCCCTCCCCACCCCAAACTTGGTGCATAGCTGGGGGCAAGCTGCCCTCCTTGAATGTATTGTTAGAATGTATGCCATGCTGTGCACCAAAACAATGCATGTAAGCCTTCCTTCACAAAATGAATGTAAGCTTTCCTTCATAAAACAGCACAGCATTGCAGTTTGATGAAGGAAGTTGTAGTCAAAAACTCAGCCACCCTACTCCTTTCTCTTCCCTCCCCAAGCCATACTCCTAAGAATATCTGTGTTCTTAGCCCTAGTCTACATGAAGGCCTCTTTATCAGGGACCTTGTCTGGGGCACGTGTCTCCACTTTAGCTCAATATCTTTTCACTCCTAGCCATTCTTCTTCTCCCTCACCACCTACCCATGGAGGGCCTAAAGAGGCAAGAAACTTCTGAGCACGGTGGCTCAAGCCTGTAATCCTAACACTTTGGGAGGCTGAGGCGGGCAGATCATGAGGTCATGAGATCGAGACCATCCTGGCCAACATGGTGAAACTCTGTCTCTACTAAAAATACAAAAATTAACTGGGAATGGTGGCGCATGCCTGTAAATCCAGCTACCTGGGAGGCTGAGGCAGAGAATCGCTTGTACCAGGGAGTTGGAGGTTGCAGTCAGCCAAGATCGCACCACTGCACTCCAGCCCGGTGACAGCAAGACTCCATCTCAAAAAAAAAAAAAAGAGTCAAGAAGCTTTTGTTCAATTCTCCTCAGCCGCGAGGCCGTTATCATCATCTACACTGGACCTATCTGACCCTCACCTAGTGCCATTCCACAGAGAAAAAAAAAGTGGAATGTTTGGGAGTCAGATCTTTTTTAACCTCTTTCTTACACTGCCACAGTAAGTAAATAAAGGCTGGGTTCATACTATCAGTCTGTTTCATTGTCTTAATTGACCACTTCAAGACCTGTTTGCTTGACAGTGATTAACTTACTAGATGTATTTTAAAAAGCACTTGAAAAATTCAACAATATGAACAGTATTCATAATGAAAACTCTCAGCAAACTTGGAATAAATAAAAATTTCCTGACCCTGATAATAGATATCATAAAAATACTACAGCTAACATCATATTTAATGGTAAAAGAATGAAAGCTTCCCTGGTAATATTTGGAAAATAAAATGGAGGCAGTTATACCCACTTCTATTTAACGTTTTGTTTGTCCTAGTCAATACAACAGAAACAGCAAACAATAATAGGTTCGTAAATTTTCAGGATGCAAAAATCAGTATATGAATGACAATTCGTTTCCTTTATGTTAGCAATAACCAACCGGAAACTGAAAGCAAATTATCATTTATAAAACATTGTGAACATAAGTAATTTAAAATCTAAGCTATTAGAACTCCTAAATGATTTTGAGCCTTAAAGGAATTCTTAAGAGACCTGAGTCAACTTGACAGGTAACTATAACCTAAGCAGCTGTAATATTTGTTTTCTCTGATTATAGATTAAGACTTTCTTTTGTAAAATGTTGTGAATGGTTGAAGGGAAGACCTCCTCCTATTATTGTTGACTTTCTCACACAAAGACTTCATGGTTATCATATCATCTTAAGATGAAATGTTAAATAAACACTTCTAAGTTGGAAAGGAAATGAAAACAAGCTATAAAGAAAAGAAAACAAGCCATAGAGAAAAGAAAGACTGTAATTAACTAATTTGTAACTCAACTCAAGCCAACCTTGTATTAAACATGTTGTAATCCTGTTAATGTTTTTGTTTCTTTGTTTTCCTATATAAGTGTATAAAAGTGAGAACTTAACTTTTAACTTTGGAGCACTGACCCCATTTCTCTAGAACCTTTTTCTCCCAACTGGCAGTTCTTAGCTTTTTGCTTAAACTCTTTAACACTGGCTTTTGACTCTTTTGATTATTTCAGGTTGATGACATAAAATACCTAAAGTAGTTAGGGATAAATTGTTTCAAGATATTTCAAGACCGGATCAATGAAAATTCTAAGACATTGCAGAGAAAATTAAAAGTAAAATTTTCTGCTTTGAAAGACAACAATGAGAAAGTTAAAAGCATGCTATAGACAGAAAGGAAATATTGATGATATGTGGATATGCATATTTGTGTATAATTCTAACATATATATACATATATATGTATATATATATCTGATAAAAACCCATATACAGAATGTGTGAAAAATACTAACAAATCAAAAATAAGACTAAAAACCCTATAAAGCATACACAGACTGTCCAAAACAATAGCTTGTCGTAATTGTACAACAGCATTTAAGTCTGCAGGTTTCTAGGCTTCTGTCGACCCACCTCAATCTTACTGATTCGTTCATCAGTCATGTCCAGTCTATTGATGAGCTTATCACAGATGTTAAAAGAAAAACCTTAGACAGATAAATGTAACAGAGTTTAATTGACCAAAGAACGATTTGCAAGTTGGGCAGCCTCCAGTACCAGAGCAAGCTCAGAGAGATTCAAGCTTAGCCACGTGGTAGAGAAAGATTCACAGACAGAGAAAAGAAAATGATACAGAAAAAAGAAGTGAGGTACAAAAACAGCTGGATTAGTTACAGCTTGGCATTTGCCTTAACTGAATATGGTTTGAACAGTTGGCCACTTTTGATTGGCCAAGACTCAGTGATTGGCACAAGAGTAGGTTACAGTCTGTTTACATTTGCCATTAGGTTTTAGTTTCCTAGGTACAGAGAAACTTTTTGGCCAGACTTAAAATATGTGAAGAGGCAGCTTTGGGCTAAAGTTAATTTAACACAGAACTTTTCCATTTTTATTTCTAGCATTTCCTTTTGATTCTTTCTTAGAATTTTAATCTCTCTAATAACTTTACACATCTGTTCCTACATGTTGCCTACTCTTCCATTACAGCCCTTAGTATATTATTCATAGTTGTTTAAAATTCCGGTGTGATAATTGCAACATCTATGTCATACCTGGATCTGTTTCAGTGCTTGCTTTGTCTTTTCCCACTGTGTTATTACTTTTTCCTTCTAATGTGGCTAAGAGTTACGCCATGTTTCATGTTTGCAGCAGCTGTACCTCCCAGAAGCTTCACATTTCTCTGTTGTACTTGATTTTGTCTTGACCTTTGTCATCCATAAATACTACTCCTAAAAGATAGTCTGTGTCTTTAACTTGTTTCAGTTATAATCCACTATGATTTTATTGGAGTCTGGTGGGTGTGATAATAAAGTGTGGGAGTTGGACACATTTTGTAATCTTTCCATTCAGTCTAAGTCTTTTAGTGGCTCTGTATCTCTAATCTGTGACCATTACAAATGTTTCTTCTATAGTTTTTCACCCCACCTCTGCACTTAGATGAGATAGGAAGGCTAGAAGGAGCTGGAATGAGAAGAATATCCATTCTCCCATTGCTCTGAGAAAAGACTTCTTTTCCCTGGATAAGGCCTTTGTTATGGAGAAGTCTCTGGAGAAATTTCAGAATGATTTTTCTTCCTTTCTTCCTGCTAGAGACAAAAGGATCTTTTTCTCAGACCCTTAACCTTGAAAACCTGATGAATTTCCTGAAGATAAAACTCATGAAAATTTTGCCACCTTCTCCGACCAAGACTGGGGCTCCTGGGAATTTCTTTTTGTCATGCTTTACAGTCAGTCTAAAGCAATTCTTCAAAGTTACCATTGTAGTATTCTTACCATTTTATGGGTCCAGCAGTTTTCGTTGGGTGAACAGATTTCAGGGTGACTTTTTGAATCCACCTGTTTCTTCAGATTTCAGGGGCTAATGTGTCCTGAAATCTCAATTCTCTGATGAATCCTTTTAAGATCCCAATATGCAAATGGGTAAAGGACATATAGGTTGGTAAAAAAGCAATTGCAGTTTTTGCTATTGTAAGTAATGACAAAAGCTGCCACTAGTTTTGCACCAAGCTAATAATTAGTCAAAAAAGAGAAAATGATGGGATTGAATATTTCTAAGATCTTTTTAAGATGGAGCTAAAACCATCTCATAAATAATTTTAATGGCCAAACATGTTTAAATTAATTATAGTTAATTTGGCTCACTTATTTTTTGTTCACTGTTAGTTTTTGGATTTTTTTTAACCACTATAAATAATGCATGAAGCAACCGTATGTTTTATATTATGAATTAATTTAAACTAAACGTCTATAATTTAAACCATCGTGTCCAAGTTTATGTATATTATTGTTTTAATGCCTACATCCATATTGGCCTATAAAACTACTCTGGGCTTCTATAAGAGTTAATTAAAGTGTCCTGTTATTATTGAACCTTTTGAACAATACACATTATCATTTAAAAATTGACATTTATCAAATAAACTGTCATTTGATTCCTGAAATAACTCATTACTAAAACATTGGAGAATGTATGCATATGATATTTGTGTTAACTATTTTCTCTTTTTTTTGACTAATTATTAGCTTGCTGCAAAAGTAATGGCAGCTTTTGTCATTACTTACAATGGCAAAAACTGCAATTGCTTTTTTAACAACCTATATGTCCTTTACCATTTGCATATTGGGATCTTAAAAGGATATCAATATTTAAACATTTTCTATGCATTACAAATATTAATCCTTTGTCATATCTATTGAAAATACTTTAAGTAGCATATTTTTGCCTTTAATTTTGATGTAATCTTGACTTTGAAATAGATCAGTTTCAAGTCCTGTGAATTCAGTATGCCAGTGCCTCCCTTTGTAATTTCTATTACTTCTAAGTCAATAGTAGGTTGGGCACCGTGGCTCATGCCCGTAATCCCAGAACTTTGGGAGGCCAAGGTAGGAGGATCACTTGAGGTTAGGAGTTTGAGACCAGCCTGGCCAATATGGTGAAACCCCATCTCTACTAAAAATACAAAAATTAGCTGGACATGGTGGTGGGCACCTGTAATTGCAGCTACTTGGGAGGCTAAGGCAAGAGAATCCCTTGAACTTGGGAGACAGAGGTTACAGTGAGCCAAGATTGTATCACTGCACTCCTGCCTGGGTGACAAGAGCAAGACTCCATCTCAAAAAAAAAAAATGGTGTATTAGTCCATTTTCACACTGCTGTTAAAGACATACCCAAGATTGGGATGAAAAGAGGTTTAATGGGCTTACAGTTGCACATGATTGGGGACACCTCACAATCATGGCAGAAGGAAAAGAGGAGCAAATCACATGTTACATGGATGGCAGCAGGCAAAGAGAGAGCTTGTGCAGGAAACTCCCATTTTTAAAGCCATCAGATCTCATGAGACTCATTCACTATCATGAGAACAGTGCTGGAAAGACCTGCCCCTGTAATTCAATCATCTCCTACTGGGTTCCTCCCATGACATATGGGAATTATGGGAGTTACAATTTAAGATGAGATTTGGGTGGGGATACAGCCAAACTGTATCAAATGGTGACATATATTATCTGTAACTTTCTGATTTTTTTCCACCATTTTAATAATTATTATGCTACTGAAACTTCAGTGGAGATTCCCTACTATTATTTTCATGCTTTTTAATAGTCTCCTTCCTATTGGTACCTCTTGATACTCTTCTTGGTGATTTTATTTGACTTTATCAGTTCCATGAGAAATGTCTTTATATCCTGAATTATAACCTATTGCAATTTATTTTGTTGATATCACATTAAGAGGAAGGATCAACCTATATGACTGATTGTGTGCAGTTTCACTTTCTCATCAAACAAATGACAAACTCTTCTCTGAAGTTTCTTCTCATCCTGCAATTAACTCAGAGAAATTAAAACAAAACATTTACTTCTAGTGAGTTTTTAAGTGACAATTCCTAATTTTTAAGCCGTATTGTATAGTAACAGCCTGATTCATATGCATTAATTCCACACACTATACCAGCATATTATTTGTATTCTTTTACTCCCATAATGCATTGATATATATTGTATAAATTAACTGCAAATAAAGGAATAAGTATTTTCACAACTATCACTTTTTATACCAGATTAACATAGAGAGATTGCCAAATATTATGTATTTTAAAAAGCCAAAATGTCCATAGTGTTTTATTTCTCAGTATGTTAAAGACAAATAGCAGATGCTTATTATATGTGAAGGCTATCTATTTCTCAACATGCTTTCTATGTATTGGGAAATCTTCTTTATCTAGGTCCCACCTCTCACAAGTAAAATGGAAGCTAGATATTTCCAATGCCCCTCCTCCACCAGGCTGGGTAAACTGGAGACCTGAAGTCTTGAGACTTGAAATGGTTCCAGTTGGTGTATAAAGAATGACAGTGGCAACAGCAAAGAAAGTGATGGTAGAGTCTCTTCATTGCCTAGACTTAATTATCTAGCCTTCCATCTGATTCTATAAGATCTGACATTCCTTCAAAAAATTATTCTTACGCTTAAGCTAACTTAAGTCAACTTACGATTATTGCAAAAAAGCATTTTAATCATACAGAGAGATACAGACTCCCAAACTATTGGGATTACAGGTGTAAGCCAGGTGTGGGGACAAACTGTTGGGATTACAGGTCTAAGCCAGGTGTGGGGACTTACGCCTGTAATCCCAACAGTTTGGGAGGCTGAGGCAGGAATGTTGCTTGACCTAGGAGTTTAAGAGCAACCTATACAATATAGTGAGACCTTGTCTCCACAAAAAATTGTTTAAAAAATTATCTGTGCATGGTGGTGTGTGCCTATAGTTCTAGCTACTTGGGAGGCTGAGGCAGGAGAAACATTGAGGCCGGGAAGTCAAGACTTCAGTGAGCCATGATCTTGCCACTGCACTCCAGCCTGGGTGACAGAGTGAGACTCTGTCCAAAGAAAAGAGAGATACATTGATACATACTTGATTTCTTATATCAGAAACAACACTCCAAAAGAGAATAAAATCTGTCATGTTTTTATATCAAAAAGGAAAAATTAACTTACCATACTACAAACATTAAAAATCCCATGTATGGCTGCATATCAAGAAGAAAACATATTATGAAACAACAATTCTTCTAGATAATATTATATGTGTACATTTTTTTAGATGCTGTCATTTATCTGACCAGGAATTCTTCAAATTAATTTTTAGTTTATAAGAAAATCAATCTGCATTAATAAAAATACAGTTTATAAGCCAAATATTATTAGAATAATATTTATCTTTGTCCAGGAAAAAATGATCCTAAATGACATTTTGAACCGAAGCAGTTTTGCAGCATATTTGCTATGGTTTCTTGTATTTAATATTTAACCAAAACATATACCACAAATGATTGTTATTAAGATTACTTTGCACATTTATTTTAAGGAACTATGTAATACTGAGGTTTTCTGTGGAATACAATATGCATATGCATCTCAAAGGAGAACAGATGGAGATTAATTTGTGGTTTTGCCAAGTTCCTTCAAAATCAAAATTTTACAGTATTGAGAGCCAGTGAGAAGTTCTATATTTAAAATCTAAGTGTGAAGTTATATCATTCTTTCAACCATTGAAAAATATTTACTGTTATTTTTCTTTGGAGAGGAATGCAAGGCAGAGTTCATATACCATCAAGGAACTCTCCACATAGTAGGCAGAATTGTCAGGAGCTAAGGCTCTGTGTTAGGAAATGTTTCATTGAAGAGGTAGGCTTGTACAGACTCTAAGTATGTAATTTCTGAGGGAACAAATACATAAGCGGTAAGAGAGTTTGGGCTCAGATAAAGACAATAGGTAAACTCATGGAAATGCAAAAGGCCAAAAAGCATTTTCAGAGAGTTGTAAGTGATGTGACTGAATGTACAGTCTAATGGGACAAGCAGTGAGAAATAAGATGGTAAGGCAGTTTTTTTCAATTTTTGTTGGATATTGGATTCCACTAATAATCTTAGAAAAGCTGACTCAACTAGAAAAGATGCATACTATGTTTTATTAAAAGTTTATGGGCAATATTATGTCCATTCATGTACTCAAAATTATATATAGCTGGTTATGCTGTGATGCTTACATTCTACTTTATATGCGCTAGGAAACATTAGTGATTTTAAAATGGGACAGGATATTATAACAGAGGTTTATATGATGTCATCACGCATCCAAATTACAGTGACACAAGCAATCACCAGTATTATTTCCCAGGTTACTGCATCTTGTCAGATAATACATTATGACTTCATGTTGCCTGTTATTGTCTCTATCATAGCTGACCTATGCCTGATTGCGATTTCTTGGACGGGCTGTCTTCTGTCAATCACTCTTTGGGCCTTGAGCAAGGACATTGTGTTCATTTTACATTATTTCATCTCAAGTATGAATACAGGCCCTTTTTATCTATCCCCAGAGCAGAACCAATGACAAGCCATAATTTTAATCAGGGTCTAATGAAAGGGTAAGAATCATGAATGAGAGTAAAGTAAAACTTTACAGAGGGTAAAGTAAAACTTCTGGCTAAGCTTGGGGCTCCTAATTGATTTCATCCACTCTTTTTCTAACAACTGTTTCAGAGCTCTAGTGCACTTAGAATTTAAATTTTCTTCTTCATATGTCACTTTGATGAGATTTATTCCATATTCCAGTATTAATTTTCCTAAGTTGATTGACATTGAGAACGTTAATTCTTCTCAGGGGTGTGGTGGCCTCCAATGGAAGAAATCAGCAATTCTGTTTGCACCTATGGCGAAGGGGAGCCTATTTCTCCACCCCTTCCATCACAAATCTGAGTAGGCCTGTGACTTGCCTTGATTAATACAATGTGACAGAAGCAATACTCTGTCAGTTCCTGGACTAGTTTTCATGAAAGAGACCCTGAAGCTTGGGTTTTCTTTAGAACCAGCACCGTACAGGATGTCTGATTACTGTGAGAGCACCAGCTGTGCTGAGTCTCCAGCTAGCCACAATGAACGGACTTTTGGAGAGAGAATGTCCAGTCAACCTCCCAGCTGTTCCAGCCTTCCCAACTGAGGTATCAGACAGGTGAGTGATAAAGCCACTGCTATGAACTGAATTACATCTCTTCCCAAATTCATATGTTGAAGCCATAATCCCCCAATGTAACTATATTTGGAGATATGGCCTTTAGAGATGTAAATAAGGTTAAATAAGGTTATAAGAGAAGCCATAATCCAAGAAAGTTGTGCCCTTATAATAGTGTTTATTATCCAGTTTTCTTAGCAAAAAAAGTATGATATTTATAGAAAATGCAGAAGACAAATGTAAGTAAATATATATCCCTCAGAAAAAAAGATGTTACATCCAGATATTATTATGCAAATTTGCCAAGGAAGGTCAAAGTGTAAGAGTTGAGAAAATAGAAGAACAGTCAAGGATATTAATTCAAATCTTGAGAAACTGTTTACTAGTAGGAAAGGTTTAAATACTAGACTGAGATAAAACAGATATAAAATTCTACCATTTATATATCAATTGCCTGACTTTGGGTGGGTTACTAAACTTGGTTTTTATGTTTATAAAATTAGTATAACAATAATGCTCCCTAGGGTTGTTGGGAGGTTTATTTAAATTATGTACCTTTGTGTGTTGCCCTATCTGTATAAAAACTGAAAAGTGTTTCAGAGAACAGAGAGCAAGGCAAATAACACTGGCTTAAAAGTGCAAAATGTACCAGGAATGAGAGAGACTTATGTCCACTAACCAGGTGAGAATGGGAACCAACATCAAATTAGCTAAATATCTCGAAGCATATAGGTGAAAACATAGGTGAAAAAGGATAAGAGAATTCTTAAGAAATAAGGGGTCCTTTTCTTAAAGGATAAAAAAATTCATGATATTCCTGCCAGTTACCTGATGGTAATAAAGTGAAATGATACTCTAACTCAGGTAAAGTATCTGATGATTGGCAAATAGTGAACATAGAAGTAAAGAGGGAAAACATCAGACAGTGAGATGGAAGCAGAAAGGTGGGAAATGACTGAATATATCTATGGGATGTACAACAGATTTCTTCAGAGAAATGGAGTTACCCCTGTCTGAGGTTGGTCAGTGGCTCTCTTAAGGGCAAAGAGTCATAAATGAAGTTAAACTAAAAGTGGTTGATGTTCAGAAATTATAATGTGAATAGGGCTTCATAATATTGGATATGGGAAGATCCCTCGAAGTTTATGCAGGAACCTCAGCCTTTCCTTAGGAATGAATAGGAGACGGTCCTTATTGTGAATCTTGATTTGCTGCTAATGCTTTGGGATCTTGAGGTTTCTAGTACTGCCTGGCTAAGTATTGATGCTTAGGTCGAGTTATTAGTGGGTTAACAAATAATATTTTTTATTCTTTTCTGATTAGTGATAACATAAATTCTGTGACTTACAAATTAATATGATGGAAATAAGATAAGACCTAAGAAAATTTTAAAGGTATTTGGCCAAATATCTTAAAGAATAGGTCATCTTTAAATAGCACTAATGATGACTCAAAAATTATATGAAAATGTTAAAACAAATTTCATATATATATATGAGAATACTTATCTTAATATTCTAACCACCTCTGTACATATATAAATATATATATATATATATATTTATATATATGCATACACAAACACATAGCACCACTAGCACCTCAAATTATTTATTGGAGAAGAATATAAAAAGCCAACAACCATTGACTGATATCATTGAATTCCTCATCTTCTGTTAAAAACAAAAGGAAGTGACTTATATAACGGCATACCCATAGCACAAGTTGAGAGAAATATAAGATGTTATAAAGAGATTGTCTTCATAAATGGCAATCAAAACTGTCATTAATAGAATTCAACTTATAAAAGTAAGTGATGTATGGTGAAAATGACATATTGAAAGAGCTTGCTTAACTATTGAGTATGGAATGTTGAGTTTCAACAAAAGTAAAGGAGTTCTGTTTTGCCAAACTAATTTCACCATGCTCAGTAGTTCTTAAATTCTAAATTAAACAAATGCTTTCTGCATATTGACTGTAGCAGCAAATTAGATAACGCATTATAAATTATAGTTAAAAAGACTGTTTTCTTTTGAAAGTGTGAAACAAGGCAGGCACAGAAGAGAAATAATCAGCATTGTATTGCTTCCTCTTCATAGAAGAAGTGTGTTTAGAATAGTTAGCAAAATACATGGATCTCATTGGCATCTAACACTCCAATCACCTGCTGTTCAACAATTTTGCATTTTCTTGATTTGCTGGATTTTTCAACATTTGTTAGTGTGCAGTATGTTATCTTAATGTAGACACACCGGTATTATAGAATCTCTTTCAGGTTTGTGTATAGGAGTGTTAATGTTGTACTATAATATTGCCAGCTACATTCTCCTGTATCTCACTAGTTTGAGGGAGTTAGTTGCATTCTCAGAAGTCCAAGTAAGACTGAAGGTTAGAAACTATGCATCCAAGTAACATCTAATTCATTTAATAATTTGTAAAAACTTTCTGATGAGAAGACCCAAGCTTTATTTGTGACATACATTGTTAAAAGATCCCATTGTAAAGAATTTACTCAGATAAATTATTGAAGAACAAGATGAATTCACTGTTGTATAACTTTGATTATATATATATATTGTCTGTGGTCACAGGACAAATCAATGTCTTATAAAATACATATTATGCTCAAACTCACATATCCTTATCAATATTTTTATTCATGAGGAATAAAACAAAGGTGCATGCTGCTATTCTTCACCAGAGAATAAAACATGAGAAATATATCAAGGGGGAATTACAGTCAACATTTCCATTGTGTGCCAGGCAAAGGTTGGGCCTTAAAACTGTATTTGAGTAAAGAATGAATAACTATAATAGAGACTGGATTCTGAAAGCCAACTTTAAAATAATAGGCCAAAGTTAAAACCAAGTTAAGAAATAAATTAAAAATAGGTCAGTGAATTTTACAGGAAGGTAACACAGATTCAGAAGCCAGCCCATCACAAGGATATGAGAACATCTTTTCAACTTGTCATCTTTCTAGCTTTTTCTAACTCTTACAGTCAGGCACTGTATTGTAAGGCTTTTTTTCCTTTTCTTTTTTTCTTTTTCTTTTTTTTTTCTTTTTCTTTTTCTTTTTCTTTTTTTTTTTTTTTTACCATTGACATGGTTTTAAAGCTCTGGATGGAGGTAAGAGGTGGCAAGGGAACAAAGCAGGGTAGGTATGAAAATGAATGAAAGATAAGAGAAGGGGTCACTTGAGCATCAACTGAGTATGACAGGCTCAAGCTCAAATGGAGCTCTGGCACAAAGTTGATTCTGTCCCACAGTTTATCATTCTAGGTAGTAGCAGAGTCCAGGTGATGTGGTAGTAGTCAGCTGATCAATGTATTTATGACCTAATTTCTTATCAATCTAACTGCCCCTTGGATACATTCAATGGTTATTGTTTGGTGCTATTTATTTATCTACTTATTTTCCTGCAGAATCATAACATAAAGATTATATTATCTCAAACAGCTGAAAATGCAATATTTGAAACCCTAGTCTCCCTAGCCTTTCCATCTCATGCCAGAAGAGGGACTGGTACACTACAAAATCAGAAAGGCCAGGGTTGGAAAATGAAAATTATTGTAAAAATATGCTGCTGGTACCAAGAGATTTGGAATTCAGGCTTTGATTCTGACAGAAAAGTGGTTAATTTTTCCCAAATGATGTAACTTAAAAAGTCTCAACAGACATAGGTTAGAAAACTTGATGTTAAAGACAGCGGATCCTTAAGTTCTCCCAGAATGCAGTGGGCAACAGGGAGCCCATGCTGTCATGGGATCCTTAGGGTGTCGTTTTGACAGCCAGAAACCTCCATGGCTGATGGTGCCTCTGCTTAGGTTTTGCTTGTGCTCACTGGGCTCATTTCACCCACTCAGTCCAGCTGGCTGTGCTTGACTTGTGCTACCAGCCTGATCCCATGTCTGCCATGGGCAGCCAGGTGTGGGGCAGTGAGGGGTGTGTGAGTGAGCAAATGCAGGGTCCAGCCACTGTGCATCGCCAGGTGCTCTGGCTGTGGCAGAGGGGTGGGCAGTTCTAGGCACTGGCACAGGTGCCAGCTCTGTGTGAGGCTGAAGCTAAACCAGATATATTACAAGTGGCTTCGGCTGTGGCCACCAGCATCTGGACAAGGGGAATGTGATGGTGCCCAAAGGCTCAGAAACACCAGGAAGCAGAGCCCCAAAGAGAGTATCACAGCCCTGGTTGAGGGAACCCTGAGGTCTGGGCTCCCAGAAGGGTGGCAGCTGTTTTCTTCTCTTAACCCACAATTTGGTGAGCGTATTTCAGCCCTGTTTATGTTACAGCTCTTTCAGTCTCATCATTCAGCAGGTCCCAGTTCTTTTCCTGCATCTAGAAAGAATGAGGTATATGGACAACTGGAGGGTGAGCAAGGCAGAGAGAACTTCCCTGAGTGACAGAACAGCTCTCAAGAGAACTGAAGTGGGTAGCTCTTTTCCACAGGCAGGTTGTCCTGATAGGTGTCCAGCTCACAGAGGAGAGAAGAACCATAGTGAGTAGCTCGTTTATGCAGGCAGGTTGTCCTGACAAGTGTGCAAGTCTGGCTGAGTCCAGGGTTTTTATGAGCTCAGAAGAGAGGAAGTGCATGCTGATTGGTCCATGGGCAGCCATGGATAGGCCTGGAAAAAGCACCATAAGTTCTCACTCCCCATCACAGACTCTCCCTGGAACTGGCAGCCCAGCCCCCAGGCTTCAGGCCATCCCTGGCTTGAAGGTGGGGCTCCACCAGGGACCCTCCCCTTTCTTCCTAGGAATCTGTCTGCCTTCTACTGCCATTGACATGCTGTTTCTGGAGCCCAGGCTGTTCACACCAAAGGGTGCCTGTAGGTCTGTGCTGAGCCACCCTCAGCCCCCCTCCATCCCACCCTCAGCCTCTCTCCCTGAGCTCCTCAGTGCCCAAAGCTTCAGAGGAGGCTGAGGCAGTGGGGGACCTGAAGTGTCAGTGCCTCCCAACAGGCATGCACACACACAAGGTCACAATAGTGCATGGGCTCAGCTTCAACTTTGCTTCAAAACTGAACTGGGTACCAGGAGTGGGGAGAGGCCAGAGAGCAGGAACAGGCACTTCTGAGCCTTCAGGGGCAGGGAACTTCCTGGACTCCTAAGAGTGCAAGAATGCCCTGGGCCAGAGCTGCAGCTGGATGGCTGCAGCTGTGTCCAGGAGTGCGGGGCTCTTGCCCCACCAAGTCAGTAGGTGGTGGAGCTCCTGCCTGTTTCCAGACCCCACTGGCTCCACAGAGCACAAAGCCTCAGCTGTGCTCCCCCACTGCAGCTGACATCCCCACAGCAGCTGCTCCAGACAGGCTGCTGCCGCCATCCTCATCTCCTATATGAGGGACCTTTCTCAAATAGAAAGCTGTAACATTCACTCAAATTTGTTTACTGTTTTCCAGCATTTCTAACCACCACCCTGTCTCAGTGAACAGAGACCACCTTCAAGTGTAGAGTCTAAAAACTGGGCATAATTAGCATGTGACCTGATCTTGGTCAAGAAAACCAAAAGCAAGTCAGTTGTGATGCTCTAGAAAAAAGTACCATCCGTAATGAAAAGTGACTGCTAGGAGAAAAGGCCCTCCTCATTGACCAGATGTTGATATACCTGGCTATAATAACTGGAATTCTAGAAGTCTTGATGTCCCAAGGGAAATCTAATTATTTCTCAGGGTGGTAGAATAGGCAAATTGAATAAAATTTCAGTGAATTGTTAAAAATGGAATTATAGAAAAATCACTGTTTGCAATAACAATAATAACTAAAGGTACCTGAGAATGATTCTAATGAAACATATGCAAAATTGGGTGTAGCTAGGTGCCGCAGCTCACACTTGTGATTATAGCTACTTTGGAGACTGAGGTGGGAATGCCACTTGAGGCCACAAGTTCAAGGCCAGCCTAGGCAATGTAGTAAGGCTCTGTCTCTATTAAAAAGAAAAGAAGAAGAAGAAAAAAAAAACTCTTGATACAGAAAAATCATTGAGAATCATAAAATAAGACCTAAATAATTGGTGGTATATACCATGTTTATGAATGGAATATTTCTATTTTGTAAAGTGAACATTTCATCTGGATTATTATGTATCTTTATTATAAAAGCTATCAGATGGAAACTTTGTAACTCTATGTGTGCGTGTGTGTGTGTGTGTATGTGTGTGTGTGTGTGTGTGTTTGAGAGGAAGAAAGACAGGGAAGGCAAAGAGGCAGGGAGAAGAGAGACAGAATGATATTTTAAAAATTAAAGGTAAGTGTAAGAATTAATAAGAAATAGCAAAAGGTAAAAACGTCTGAGACAATAAGACAGTATAGTCAGGGTAGGAAACATGTTGTACCAAATATTTACTTATTTTAAGCTGCTATCACTAAAACAGTAAACTTTGGGGCATAAACAGAAAGGGGGAAAAGTAGAAGGGTAGAGAGAAACCAGAATAGAACCACACAAAAATGCAAAATTGTACATGATAGAAATGACATTGTAAAATATAGAATTAGTGAAATAAGTATCAACAGCAATTTCTAAAAAATCACATAGAAAAATATCAAAGTAGAGGCTATCATTATTATTATTATTATTAACTGGTTAGAGACAAGGTCTTGTTAAGTTGCCCAGCCTGAATGGTATGATCATAGCTCATTGCAGCCTCAACCTACCTGAGTTCAAGTGATCCTCCCACCTCTGCCTCCCAAGTAGCTAGGACTACAGACACATGCTATCAGGTCTAGTTAATTTTTTTAATTTGATTTTTTTTTTTTAAAAAGGAAATCACAAACCATACAGATAATATATATATATTTGACTACATGACAGTTAAAATTTAGAAGCAGTTTTCACTAAGAAGTTTCCTTTACAAGTAAAAATGAGTCTTCTTAGTCTTAGCTAAGAATTTGTCCATTTTATCTCTTCAAACATTAGTTTTATTAATTTTTCCTATTGTTCTTCTATTCTCTACTTTATTTTTCCTCTAATAATTGTTTTCTTATGTTTCTGCTAACTTTGAGCTTAGTTTGTCCTTCTTATCTCATTTCTTAGAGTGTAATGTTAAGCTGTTTATCTAAGATCTCTTCTTTTTTTAATGCAGATGTTTATTGCTCTAAATGTCTATTGTAGTGCTTTTGCTGCATCTCATAAGCTACGATTTATAGTTTTGTTCAAGTCCACTGTTTCCTTGTGGATTTTCTAAGCATTATTGAAAGTAGAATATTGAAGCCTCTCATTGTTATCACATTGCTGCCTATTTCTCCCTTCAGATTAGTCAATGTTGCATACATTTAGGTGATCTAATTTTAGGTGCACATATATTTATAATTGTTATATCTCACTGAGGAATTAACAATTTTGTCATTATATGATAGTCTCCTTTGTCTCTTGTGAGAAAGTTTTTGACAAATTTTATATTGTCTGAAATCATTATAAGCATGATATTGGCAAACAAGAAAAGAAAAAAACATCTAGAGCAATGGAACAAAATGTAGAGCCCAGAGTCAAATCCATAAGTACATGGTTAGTAGGCCTTTGACAAGGGGTGGAGAATACAAAATGGTGAAAGAATAGTTTCTTTAACAAATGGTGTTCAGAATACTGGATATCCACATGAAAAAGAATGAAATCAGGCCCTTATGTTACATCTTACACAAAAATGAACTAAAGTTCAGGTAACAAAAGCAACAATATAGATAAATAGGATTACATCAAATTAAAAAGCTTCTAAATAGCAAAGGGGAAAATTAACAGAGTGAAAGAACAACCTAAGGAATGAGTAAAAATATTTTCATATCACATATTTTGTAGGAGATTATTATCCAAAATGTATAAGAAAAAATTTAAAAACTCAATGGCAATAAAACAAATAATTGAATAAAAATGGGCAAGGGATCTGAATAGATATTAATTCAAAGAAGGAATACAAATGACCAGCAGTTTGATTTTAAAAATGCTCCATATTACTGATCTTCAGGGAAATGCAAAAGGGAACCAAAATGAAATATTACCTAATAACTATTACAACAGCCATTATTAAATAAAGAAAAATGTGGAGAAAAGCAAACCCTGAAACACTATTGATGGAAATCTCAATTAGTACAGCCATTATGAAAAACAATGTGAATCATCCTCAAAAAATTAAAAATACAACTATCATGTAATCCAGCAATGCTACGCCTGTAATCCCAGCACTTTGGGAGACCGAGGCAGGCAGATCATGAGGCCAGGAGACCATCCTGGCTAACACTGTGAAACCCTGTCTCTACTAAAAATACAAAAAGTGAGCTGGGCATGGTGGCACATGCCTGTAATCCCAACTATTCAGGAAGCTGAGGCAGGAGAATCCCTTGAACCTGGGAGGTGGAGATTGCAGTGAGCTGAGATTGCGCCATTGCACTCCAGCCTGGGTGACAGGAGGGAGACTCCCTCTCAAAAAAACAAAACAAAACAAAAAACTGAATATTGAAGAGATTCCATCACTCCCATCTTTATTATAGCTTTATTATATGGAAACAACTTAAATGTCCACCAACAGATTAATGGATATAGAAGATATGGTATATGGATACAATGGAATATGATTTATCCTTTATAAAAAGAAAATCCTACCATTTGAAACAACTTAGATGAATCTGGAGGATATTATGTTAATTGGCATAAGTCATATACAGAAAGACAGATACCATATAATCCCACTTGTATGTGGAGTCTAAAATAGTTAAACCCATGGGAGCAGAGGGTGGAATGGTAGTTCCCAAGGACTAATAAAGAGGGAAATAGGAAGGTGACAGTCAAAGAATACAAAGTTTAAATGATGCACGATAAAGAGCTAACAATATTGTATTGCATACTTAAAACTTCCTAACAAAGTAGATGTCATGTTAAGTTTTCTTACCACACATGGAAGTAGAAGAAAACTTAGAAAGATGATGGACATGTTTATGGTCATAATGGTGATGATTTTGTAGTGTATGCTTATCCCCAAACTCATCAAGCTGTATACATTAAATACATATAATTTGTACATGTCAATTATTTGATTTTTAACAAGAATGCCAAGGCCATCCAATGGTAGAAAGAATAGTCTTTTCAACAAATAATACTTGTGTAATTGGATGTCCAAATGCAAAAGGATAAATATGAATGTCTCTCTCTCACCATACACAGAAGTAAGTTTAAAATTGGTCAAATACATAAAAATAAGTTGTAAAACTATAAAACTAGTAAAGGAACATATGGGAGTAAATCTTCATGATCATGGGTAAGGAAATGAATTCTTAGATATGACATAAAACCACATGCAACAAAAGACAAATTGAACTTCATCAAAACTAAAAACATTTGCTTTGAAGAACATTAGTAAAGTTAAAAAGCAATTCATAAAATAAAGAAATATATGCAAATTACATACCTGATAACTAGTAAGTAGAAGCTATAAAGAAATCTTAAAACTCAATAATTAAGACAAGAACTCAATTAGAAAATTGATAAAGTAAATGAATAGACTTTTCCTCAATGAAAATTTACAAATGGTCGACAGCTCATGGAAAGATGTCATTAGGGAAATGTAAATCAAAGCCACAGTGCAATACCACTTCTCACCTACTAGGATGGTTATAACCAAAAAGGCAGGAACTAACAAGTGATGAAGAGAATGTGGAGAAATTTGAAATCTCATACACTGTTGGTGGGAATGTATGATTGTTCAGCCACTTTGGAAAACAGTTTGGCTGTTTTCCAAAATGTGAAACATGAAGTTACCATAGGACTCAGCTAGCAATCCACTCCTAAGAGCATTTACCTAAGAGGAACAAAAATGTATGTCCACACATTAATTTGTCTTGATCATGCCAAAAAACTTTTGCTGTGCACTATTGACTTGTGCACTCTTGCTTTGACTGGGCCACATCCATATCCTCTTAGTGGCTATTACTTCGATTGTGCTTTGTCTTCAAGATTGTACTGGTAAAGCCATGTTTCATTTCCTGTTATAATGCTTTGAATAAATCCTTCAGGATTCTGATCCCACCTAAGGTTTTTACTGAAAGCTGTGCTCTTGTCTACAGTTGATTTGGGTACAAGAGTTTTGGCACACATTCAGTGAAAAATTTGTTCAACTTTAATTTTTCATTCAGAATTGTTTAAGCTGAATCAGTTGAGATAGTAAAAGTGAAACAGCAAAAGAACTAACTAACTCCATTTTTGTTTAAGGGGCTTTACCCATTTCTGTGCTGAAATAATACGCAAAAACAGCAATCAGGTAGTTTTCTTAAACTAACTATGAAAGGAGAAGTATGTTTTGTTAAAGATTTATAGGAACATTGTGACCTGACTAAGGATGAAGAAATTCTCAGTCTCCTTGGAACCTCTCTGGTGCCCATATGTATGTGGTTGTTGATCACTTCTTGATCCGAATTCCCTCTTCTTCTCCCTTGTCTTAACATAAAAAGAGCCTGAAATTTGTAGTGACTGAAGATGGTTCTTTGGGACAATAGTTCATCATCTGCTTGTTTGCTGGCTCTCTGAATAAACCTGCTTTTCCTGCCACTAATTCTGATCTCTTTCAGGTTTGGATTTTGAGAGGCAAGCAGCCAAACGTGGGTTTGATTACAAGGTGTTTATAAAGTTGGTTATTGCCTCTCTTCAATTAGAGCATAAACAAGATTATTTTTTTCCTCACAAATTGAATTGGATGGTCTGCCCCGGCAGGCCTCATCCTCAACATCGTCTTCTCCCTTCTTAAAGCAAGCTATCCATTTGTAAACCACTGATTTCTTTGGGACATTGTGCCCATAAACTTTTAGTAAAACATCAGTGATTTCACCATTCTTCCATCCAAACTTCACTATAAATTTGATATTTGTTCTTACTTCAGTGTTAGCAGAATTCATGTTGCTCTGATAAAGGCTGTTTTCAAAATGATACCTTATCCTTGTCAGTGCCTCAAACTAGATCCTGTTTAGACATGTTATAACAAGTTAGTACAAGTTCTGTTTGGTGCAAAAACTAATTGAAATCCATGCATATTTTATTGGATGCATTTTCTATGAATTTTTTAAAAACCCCTCATATTAGCAAGTTATCTATTATCTACTGCTTATAGACAAAGAAAATAGTTAAGTTAATGTTCCAAAAGGAAAAATAGAAGCAATTATATGATTGAGACTACATTAGACAGTTTTATATAATGTATATATAAATTATATATTTGATGAAATTATATAATTTTATATAATAAAGTATTAAATGTATATTTTATATATTATATAAAATTATATAACTATATAATTTTATGCTATTTAACTGATGAAATGTTATAAATTGTATTTTTTTTTTTTGAGACAGAGTCTCACTTTGTCACCCAGGCTGGAGTGCAATGGAGTGATCTTGGCTCACTGCAACCTCCGCCTCCTGGCTTCAAGTGATTCTTCTGCCTCAGCCTCCTGAGCAGCTGGGATTACAGGCACCTGCCACGATGCCCAGCTAATTTTTGTATTTTTAGTAGAGACAGGGTTTTGCTGTGTTGGTCAGGCTGATCTTGAACTCCTAACCTCAAGCAATCTACCCTTCTCTGCTTCCCAAAGTGCTGGAACTACAGGCGCGAGCCACTGCATTCAGCATAAATTGTAATTTTAAATCTTCAAGCATAATACAATATATCTAAATCTTCAGAATGCTATATTATGGTAGCTATAAACTAGTGAAATGAATCAACTTCAAACTATGTTATCATTGATTTTGAGTTTTAGGTTCATAAAGCAAGCACATACAAAATGAGGGTAGACATTTGCCTTAATGGAATGGTTGTCCCTGGTGTCAAATGTTTTGGGAAAAACATAAGAGACAGGGAATAATAAGTTCTGAAAGTAGGCCTTGTAATTGTGTTTTAAATAAAAATCTTTCCTTTACCTGGGACCTGAGATCAGTTTATTTGGGTTTTGAAGGCCTGGAGTAGTTTTCCTGGTCTAGCATGTGAGAGCCACATGGAAAATAAGATTATGACTCCCTAAGGTGGTGTGGGGTTAGCAGTAGCTTTACTTTATTTGATGTGTATTGTGTTTCTGTTATCTTAAATGCTCAGTAAGTTCTTGTTGGTTGTACACCCTGCTCTAAGTTGTTTTATGGGATGTGAGATGGTCAAAAACAACGTTTTAACTGCCTAGGAGAGTGGTGCATCCTCCCGCCACAAAAACATACCTTGGTCATTCCTGGAAACATTCAGGAACAGCAGTTATCATTAATGAAAGGCAGCTTTGAGCAGCAAGGTGGCAATGTCTCAAGGATCCTGTGTTGTAATACTGTAAAGGCAAGAAGGCTAGAAACAGAAGGCTTTCTTCTAAGGAACTCAGATATAGCTAAAAAAAAAAAAAAAGTTAGGCTAAATTGTAGTAGTTTTGTTGGTAGGCAACTGTGATGTAATATTTCAGGTAATTAAAAAAAAATTTTTTTGTAGAGACTGGATCTTACTATGTTGTCCAGACTGGTCTCAAACTCCTCAGCTCAAGCAATCCTCCCACCTCAACCTCCCAAAGTGCTAGGATTATAGGAGTGAGCCACTGTGGCTGGCCCTGGTTCAGGTATTAAACAAAAGGAAGAAGCCAAAATTTTATTCAATGCATAAGAACTCTGTTTTTGCTAGTAGAATGGTTAGAAGTATAGGCATACATTTTAAAGTATAGCTGGTAGAATGATTAGAAGTATAGGCATACATGAATAAATCTGAATTGAACTAATTTTTCCATTAAAAACAAAAGCTGTATGGATCCTGTAAGACACTCATAAATATATATTCTTTTCCAACATGTAGAAGAAACCATTTCCCAATTGCTCACAAGTCTCATAGTAAGCAAGATAAAATTACCTTAGAATAACACAAACATCCCACAAATTTCAATTTACTTTTGAACCTTTAAAACTGGAAACTTGAAAACTCTGAGGAGCTAATGTACTATATAAAGAAGAAAGTAAAATAATGATTTTTGAGAAATTTAATCTGTAAATGTTACAGTGTGTTTCTGTTCATATTTAGTGAGCCATTTCACAATTCAAAAATTTTATTGCTTAAGTTATTTTTACTTATAGTTCTCCTCGTGTAGGAATCAACTTAGGGCTAACCAATACATGCACTGTAATTGTTCAGCTCTTTCTCAGTTTTGTCAGCTATTTCATTTAGTCTATGCTTTTATGAACTTATTTTTTTCACTGGTGAGACTGTGAAAGAAAGAGAAATCCAATCAGTTCAAAACATAGATGTATAAGCTTTGAATGAATGTATTTAATATAGTAAAACCCTTAAAATAGGTTCATGAAGCATATACTTTCCAAAGGTCAAATAAACTCATGTCCTGTAGAAATACATTCATTTGAAAAGACAGAGCAGGTGTTTGAGGAGATATTTTACACTGTGCTATGTTTGAATCATTTGAAATCTAATTGAAGCACTTTCTCTGGTTACACACTAGCTTTCAGCTTCACAGTTCTTTAGAAATAGCAGGTAATCTTCTTCATGTCACGTAAGTGGAGGATGAAGTGGAACCAAAGAGGTTAACTTGTTTTTCCAATGCTATAGAGAGAAATAGCAGCAGGCAGGCAGATTTCCAGTATTTCCTGCATCACCTTAATTCTCTGCATTTTCATGTAGTATGTTATAAGGTTCAGTAGCTGGTAGCAAAATAACTACTTGTATTAGTCTGTTTTCACACTGCTGTAAAGAAATACCTGAGACTGAGAAATTCATAAAGAAAAGAGGTTTCATGGACTCACAGTTCCACGTGGCTTGGGAGGCTTCAGGAAACTTACAGTCATGGCAGAAGGAGAAGCAGGAACAACTTTCATGGTGGTAGGTGAGAGAGAGCATGTGTGAGTGCAGGAAAAACTACCAGTTATAAAACTATCAGATCTCTTGAGAATTCACTCACTATCATGAGAACAGCCTGAGGGAGACTTCCCCCATAATCCAATCACTTTCCTTCCTTGACATGTAGGGATTACAAGTTCCTCCCTCCACATGTGGAGTTTACAATTTGAGATGAGACTTGGGTGGGGATACAGAGCCAAACTATATCACTGCTGTTTGAAACTTTCTCAGTTGTACTTTTCACTGATATGTAAAGTCAGTGTGCAATAAAAATATTTCTAAATTGAAGTATTCAAAGAAAAATTTTCATTTTGTTTCATAGTGCACCCCATCAATAAGAACAGGTAATTATATATGTATATATATTTGCACATATATATGTACATTACATGTACAATGCTATGACTTATTAGGGCTTTAGAAATTGCTGATTCTCCATAGAATCACAGTGATAATTTTTATTTTTTCAGAAACATTACTTCAGACAGGAAAATGCAAGACTTTTATTACCCCAGCTGAGTATACTAGGCATTTTATAATAGTATTAGATGGAATTTATTAAAATTAACACACTACAAATATGTGTTACCATAGTGCATGGTAGAAAAATAAAATAACCCTGTGGAATATGCCTCAATAAATAATTTACACTAAGGCCACAGGGCCCTTTTCTCCTCCAGCACCAAAGCTGAGTGCTGGTTTGTTCCAGCTGATAATTCAGATGCCATCTGTCCTTAAAGACCTCTTTAGCATTATCACGAATATATGAAGAAACAACATTAGATTTAGTAAAAAGAGAAAGGTATCTAAGGTTGACAGATCTATGTATAATTGTTTAGGGATTATATAATTGTGCTAGTTATGTCTCAATATCCATTATTTTAATTTTCCATTTATTCTATTCAGGCAAAATTCTAGGATTCTGGGAAATTCACAATCTAGGTGTTAGCATGGTCTGTGTTTGGCAAGCGCTGTTTTCCGCAGAGATGGCAACTTCCAACTGTGTCCTCACATAGCAGAAGAAGCTAGCTAGCTCTTTTCAAGGGTACAAATCTCTGTCAAGAACCTCTACCTGCATGATCTAGTCACCTTTCAAAGGCTCTAGCTACTAATACTATCTGATTTGGAGTTAGGTATCAACACATGAATTTGGGGTGGGGTATGTAATTATTTAGACCATAATTGGTAATCCAAATTGTACTTAGTCACATTGATAGGTAAATAAGAGACACATGCACAAACACACACACAAATACATACGCTCTCTACAAGCATATGCATCGTATACATACCATGTTTCTTTGCCTAAAATAAGAATTTCATTTGATTTTAAATTACTTTCTATGTATTCAAATAGTCACATAAAACAGATCTTTAGAAAAATATATGTATAAATCATCTAATATTAGCTGCGATGTCAACCAAGTTAACAGATATAAGAAATTTTTTTGGATCATAATTTAATTATAAAAGGCTAGAAGGGCAAATATTTTCTTTGGATTTTTCCAAAGACAATTCCCTAGAGGCAAACACAATCAAGCCCTCATCTATTAATCACCTCAGACTAAAATATGCTACAGCAACAAACCATCCTCAAACCTCAGTGGCTTAAAACAACAGCAGTTTGCTTTTGCTCACGTTACCTGTCCAACGCAGGGAAAGAGAGTTGGCTTCACTCAGTCAACCTGGCTTGATGGAGGCTCTGCCATCTGTAGCAGTTTCCTCAGTAGTTAGCAGGGTAAGACAGAGCAGACAATTACAGATTGGTTTTTCATTGCCTTGCCCTGGAAATTAGCAATACCTTTGTTTTGTTTTTGTTTTTGTTTCTGTTGAGACAGAGTCTCATTGTTGTCAACCCAGGCTGGAGTGCAATGGTGTGATCTTGCTCACTGCAACTTCCACTTCCCAGGTTCCAGCAATTCTTCTGCCTCAGCCTCCAGAGTAGCTGGGATTACAGGTGCATGCCACCACACCTGGCTAAGTTTTGTATTTTTGGTAGAGACTGGGTTTCACCATGTTGGCCAGGCGGGTCTTGAATTCCTGACTTCAGATGATCCACCCACCTCGGCCTCCCAAAGTGCTGGGATTACAGACCTGAGCCACTGTGCCCGACCAGGAATACGTTTTTGATTGTTTAAACATATCAGAGTCATATGGCTTCCATGGACCATTTTACACTTCATATTTTTAAAAAGATAATAAGGCAAAAGTGGTCAACAAAGAAAAACTTTAATGTTTTCGTAAGGCATATGATTAAAGATAATTATGTTTACTATAAACTTAAAATTGTGAAGTGTAAGTTTGAAAATTATTGATGAACTAATTGTATATAGAAATGAAGAGTATGTGTAGAGATGACCCTCTTATAATTAAGGTTTATCCCAAATATGCAAGGAATGTTAGGGCATATGTTAGTAAAATTTATAACTTTGAGAAGTAAGATAAAATAAATAATGTACTAATCTGATGCTTGAAATTTTAATAAAATGTGTGCTCATATTTTACAATTATTAGATAAAACAGAGGTAAATATTTTAGTGTGCTAAAATATGTTTACTAGAAACTGCCATTCAGTGTCATGATTAAAAAGTCAACAGGTTACATTAGTATTTTTCTTCACTTATTTATTCACTTTGCTCTAATTCACTGACATTACAAATATGGCTTAATATACTACTATGTGGTACAATCTGTTTTAGATTCTAAAAGTTCCTGCTTTTATGTCATTTGCATTCTAGCTGGGGAAGAAATATTAAAGTGCTATGAAGAATATAAAAGCCAGAAAAAGGATGGAAAGTAAGTGAACAGATACATTAGACAAAGGTGTCCATCAGCCTCTACCTCAGGAAGTGATATTTAAGCAAAGACCTAGATAACAAGCAGATACTGAAGTATGATTATAGATGAAGTTTCAGTATAGTTCAAGGACAATTCAGGTTAACATTTTCAGACAATAAATAAAAACAGCTCACTTGCATTTTAATATTGAGATGAAATCTATGCCCGATGAAACAATATGTACAACAAAAATGCAAAAATGTTATCAATATTAGGAACAAATTAAGCAGTCAGAAAATGTAGTGAAAGTAGAGTTTCAATACATGAGATCAACTACAATTGGAATAGAGCTCTCTCAAAAACACCCTCAGCCTGCCTCTTCAGAGTCAGGATAACCAATCCCACAAGTAGCAGTTGGCATTGGCTCCTTGAATCTCACGGAGAGGACATAGACCATACTATTCACTCAAATAATTTGTGAAATATGTACATTCCCTTTCATTAACTACATAAAACCAGAACAAACACAGTGATATCAAAATGTTTGATGTTCAACTTTTGTTAAAGGTCAGGTTGCAAGGACTAATATATTTAAAAGATGCTTGCAGTTCTTAATTGTACTACTCCTTATTTTCTTTCTGTTTCCTTGATGCAGGCCAAATGATCAGAAGGCTGACTGCATTGGCCACTTTGTTTTTCTCTCCACTTGAAACTGTGACAATAACATTACACTTTAGCACCATCACACTGACTGACATTAAAGACTGTTGCAAAAATGAAATGTAACAAGCAACTGTCTATACAACGTCTTATTAAAAGAGGTAGCTAGCAACATTTTTCACATCACTAATTTGGCTCCACTATGAGATCCATGTCTAAAATGTCTTTCTTAACAAAAGCCTGGGAAATGATTTTTTTTTTCTTCTGAGAAATCAGTGCGTGTGCATCTGATGGATAAAGTGAGTCACATAACTGAAAATGTATCTGTTTTGTTTAAACTAGATTTGCAGTTCAACTTAAATTTTGTAGAACATTGGCTAACATATCTAAATTATGTATTTCTCCTTATGTCTGTTTCTTCTTTCTGTATTTTTTGATCCCACTTTTCTTATTATTTTTATCTCTTAAATTGCCTTAATTTATTCATGACTTCTCATGTCTTATGTGAAATCAAGTGGATTGTAATAATACAAATAAAGCAGAAAACTATTGCAACTGCCACTTTTGTTTTTTCTGGCATTAAAAAAGAATGGATGAATAAAATCTCTCTTGAAAAATTTAGATAAATTTTATGAAAATAATGTTTCTAGTGCCAAATCTACTTTTGAGGTACCTGGAGTATGGCATAGAATTCATGTATTACTTTGTGGAACAGGGTCTTCAAATATAGTGTACTAACATAAATAGGAGAGGAATTTCCAGATTGCTCAGAAATTTACATTTTTAACCAATTTATACAGAAAGAAGGAACAGTCTTTTCTGTCCTTGCAAATTTTCAGTCAAATCTCCTATGATTATCATACTATGGGGAAACATGTAAAAGTCTTCTGACCAAAAGAGTAAGTCTTGGACTGTGAACCTTGCAAGTCATTAATATTTTTGCAAGGATTTAGTGTGTATGAAACTTTAGTGAATCTGGGTGCCCAATTTCTTCTTATGTCCCACATTAGCCAGTGGAATGTCTACTGAAATTCCACAATTTCTGCATGCAAACTATTCTCAGATACTGAATGTCAACATTTAATAAGTAAGAAATCCTGAATTACATGGATAAGCAGTAATATTTATAAATTTTGGAGTGCAATGGTGAAGAAATACTTATCAAGGTGATTTTGATTACAAATATCTGCTGCTTATGTGATGGATCCAGATTATCTCCCACAGTTTGGATTGAAGCCACTCTTATACAAATTTTAACTGCTATTCATTAACAGATTTAATTCAATTCTACTCTACAACCCAATATAATTTAATTTTGAGCTTTGGCCAAATGATTCTGAAGTTTATCAGGTACAATAAGCAAATAAGACTTGCAAAAAAGAATTTTAATATTGAAGAGGGGGCATTAGCCATCTCAGAACTAATTTTAATAGTATGAAGCTGACATAAAATTAGAGAGACAGAGCAATAAAATAGAATTGACAGCCAGGAAATAAGATCTATTATGTATCAGTTTATTACATGATAAAAGAGAAAGCAGGAATCAAGGAAGATAGAAATTTGTATTAACTAGTATTGAGCCAACTGGTTAACTACTTGGAAAATTATTAAAATTACTTACGATGGTTAAGTTATAGTCTTATCTTTCAACAAATGCCAAAGTATTCTAAATGAATAAAAATTAAATTATTTTGGGTAGATTAATTTTTATTTAATAATAGAAGACGTTAAAAAGCAAAAGATGGATACACTTTATAAAAATTTAAAACTTTCATATGTAAAATAGTGTCAAAATCCACAGATCAAAAAGATGGGAATACATTTCTTGCTGTTATGACATACATTATTTATTAAATAAAAGATATGTACACAGCAAGAAGATCCAAACACTTTGACTTTAATTAAAAAGTGAGGAAAGGTAATAAACTTCCAATTTCCTTAGTCCTACAAGTAGCAAACACATAAAAGTGACCTACCTCCCTACTCAGAGAAAGACAATTTAAAACAGAACAAAATAGCATAGGCTTTTAACTGTTCATAAAATCTTATTTTGAGAATGGTAAGGGGAATATTATTTATAAAGCAGTTTGATAACGTGTATCTACCTTAAAATGTTTCCTTGTATATACTAGAATTTTTATAACTGCTTAATGATACTGAGAAATAATCATTAATTGGTAACATGAATAAACACAAAAGATATTAAATGTAGTTTTCTTTATAACAGCAGCTTTTGGAAATAGCCTTCCAAGCACAGGGGAAAAGCTAAGAACATTGTGATAAATCAATTTAATAAAATTGCATTTAACCTTTGAAAATGTTTACTGTGGTTAGGCAATGTTATTGAAGTGCACTGGGAAAATACTTATTAGTTGAAGATACTAAGAAAAGAAGGACTAAAATAATATCTAATACGATTTCAAATACAGTCATGCACCACATATCGTTTTGTTTAAGGTGAACTGCATACACGATGGTGGTTCTATAAGATTATAATGGAGCTGAAAATTTTCAGTCTCCTAGTGATATTGTAGCCAAGGTAGCTGTTGTAATGTCCTCACATTACTGTTTGTGGTGATGCTAGTGTAAACAACCTTAGTGTGCTTCCAGTCCTATTAAAGTATAGCACATACGGTTATATACTGTGCATAATACTTGATAATACATTACTATGCTGCTAGTCTAGATATTTACTGTACTAGACTTTATCATTATTTTAGAACATGTTCTACTTATTTAGAAAAGCTAAGTATAAAACAGCCACAGAGCCTCGGGCAGGCTCAGAAGTCATTGTTATCACAGTGGATAGCTGCATGTGGGTTATTGCCTCTGAACGCCTTCCAGTGGGACAAGATGAGGAGGTGGAAGACAGTGATCCTAAGCCCATGAATGCTTAGGCTGTGTGATGGCTAACACTGAGCACCAGCGTGATTGGATTGAGGGATGCAATATTGACCCTGGGTCTGTCTGTGAGGGTATTGCGAAAGGAGATTAACATTTGAGTCAGTGGGTTGGGGAAGGCAGACCTATCCTTAATCAGGTGGGCACCATCTAATCAGCCACCAGCAAATATAAAACAGGCAGAAAAACTCGAAAAGACGAAAGGGGCCTATCTTTTTGGCCTACATCTTTCTCTCATGCTGGATGCTTCGTGTTCTAGAACATTGGACTCCAAGTTCCTCAGTTTTGGGACTTGGACTCACTCTCCTTGCTCCTCAGCTTGTAGACAGCCTATTGTGGGACCTTGTGATCATATAAGTTAATACTTAATAAACTTCCCATATATATAATGTAATATATATTAATATATATATATATATATATAAACTCCCCTTTATATTATACATATAAATACATACATACATATATATATATATAAAGTTCCCTCTAAGAGAACCTTAATACAGGGTAACATTTGTCTGTGACTTAGTTTTTAATTAAAAAGTTTAAAACATAAAAAAGTTAAAAATAGATAAAAGCTTGTAGAATAAGGATATAAAGAAAATATTTTGTACAGCTGTACAATGTCTTTGTGTTTTAACATACATGCTATTATAAAAGAGTCAAAAAGTTTAAAAAACGAAGATGTTCATAAAATTTAAAAATTACAATAAATGAGTTTATTTTTGAAAAAATATTTTTAATCTTTAATTTTTATGGATACATGTTGTACATATTTACAGGGTACATGTGATATTTTGATATAACCATCCAATGTATAATGATCAAATCAGGGTAAATGGATTATCCATCACCTAAAGCATTTATCATTTCTTTATATTAGGAATATTCCAATTCTACTCTTTTAGTTATTTAAAAATATACAATAAATTATTTTTTACATAGTTAAAAATAATTGTGCTTCTGAATACTAGATCTTATTCATTCTATCTGATGCTATTTTTGTACACATTAACCATCCCTTCTTTATCCCTTCTTCCCTATTACCCTTCCCAGCCTCCATCATTCTACCCTTTATCTCCACAGAAAGCTTTTTAAAAAGCTCCACTTTTTTTAAACTCCCACATATATAAGTGAGAATATGCAATATTTGTCTTTCTGTGCCTGGCTTATTTCACTTACCATAATGTTCTCCAATTCCATCCATGTTGTTGCAGATGAAAGGATTTCATTCATTTTTATGGATGTAAGTCCATTATGTACACATACCTTATTTTCTTTATTCATTCATTCATTCATGGACACTTAGGTTGATTCTGTATTTTGGCTATTGTGACTAGAACTACAATAAACATGAGAGTATAGATATATTTTTTATGCTGATTTCCTTTCTCTTAGATATATACTCGACAATCGGATTGGTGGATCATATAGTAGCTTTATTTTCAGTTTTATGAGGAATCTCCATACATTTCTCCATAGTGGCAATATTAATTTACATTTCCAACAGTTTATAAGGGTTCCCCTTTCTTCATATATTCATCAGCATTCACTACTGTGTATTTTTTGGATAATACCATTTTAACAGGGATAAGATAATATCTCAGAGTTTTGATTTATATTTCTCTGAAGATTAGCGATATTAAACATTTTTTATATGCTTATTGACCATTTCTGTGTATTTTTGTGAGAAATATCTATTCAGATCTTTTACCCATCTTTAAATCAGCTTACTTTTTTTTTCTTACTGAGTTGCTTGAGCTTCTTATAAGTTATGGTTATTAATTTCTTGTCAGATGGGGAGTTTGCAAATATTTCCTCCCATTCTGTGAGTTGTCTCTTCACTTTGTTGTTTGTTGCCGTTGCTGTGCAGAAGCTTTCTAGCTTGATGTAATCCATTTTATTTACTTTTGCTTTGCTTGCCTGGGCTTTTGAGGTCTTACTCAAGAGATCTCTGCTCAGACCAATGTCCTGGGGTGTTTCCCCAGTGTTTTCTGGTAGTAGTTTCATAGTTTGAGATCTTAGATTTCAGTCTTTAACTCATTTTGATTTAATTTCACATATGTCAAGAAATAGGAGTCTAGTCTCATTCTTCTGCATATGGATACTCAGTTTCCCCGGCGCCATTCATTGAAGGAACTGTCCTTTCCCAGTGTACATTCTTGGCCCTTTTGTTGAAAATAAGCTGGCTGAAAATGAGTAAATTTATTTCTAGGTCTCTATTCTGTTCTATTTTTTATGTGTTCATTTATGCCAGTTTCATGTTGTTTTAGTTGCTGTAGGTTTGCAATATAATTTGAAGTCGGATAATGCAATTCCTCCTGTTTTGTTCTTTGTGCTCAGGCTTCTTTTGGCTATGTTGAGGTTTTCACTTTTTGTTTTGGTTCCATATAAATTTTAGGATTTTTTTTCTATTTCTGTGAAGACTATAAATAGTATTTTTATAGGGATTATATTGAATCTGTAGATTGCTTTGGGTAGTATGGACATTTTAATAATATTGATTCTTCTAATCCATGACCAGGGGCTATCTTTTCATTTTTTATGGTCTCTTCAATTTCTTGTTACGTGCAATGTAGGGACTTTGTGCCTGTGTCCTGGCCACTCCATTCATAGCTGAAGGGGGTCAACATAGAGCTCGGGCTGTGGCTTCAGATGGTAGAAGCCAAAAGCTTTGGCAGCTTCTACCTGATGTTGAGCATGTGGGTGCACAGGTCAAGAATTGAAGTTTGGGAATCTCTGCCTAGATTTCCAAAGATGTATGGAAACACTTGGATGCCCAGGAAAATGTTTGCTGTAGGGGCAGGGTCCTCCTGGAGAACATCTGCTAGGGCAATGTGGAAGGGAAATGTGGGGTTGGAGCCCCCACACAGAGTTCCTACTAGGGCACTGCCTAGTGGAGCTGTGAGAAGAGGGCCACCATCTTCCAGACCCTAGAATAGTAGACCTACCAACAGCTTGCACCATGTGCCTAGAAAAGCCACAGACACTCCATGCCAGCTCGTGAAAGCAGCTGGGAGGAAGACTATACCCTGCAAAGCCATTGGTACAGAGCAACTCAAGACCCTGGGAATCTACCTCTTGCATTAGTGTGACCTGGAGTCAAAGGAGATCATTTTGGAGTTCTAAAATTTGACTGACCCACTGAATTTCAGACTTGCACAGGTACTGTAACACCTTTGTTTTGGCCAATTTGTCCCATTTGGAATGTCTGTATTTACTCAATACCTGTATCCACTTTGTATCTAGGAAGTAACTAGCTTGCTTTTGATTTTACAGGCTCATAGGTGGAAGGGACTTGCCTTGTTTCAGATAAGACTTTAAACTATGGACTTGGGTTTAAGCTGAAGTGATTTAAGACTTTAAAATTTGTTAAGACTTGAGAAGGTATGATTGGCTTTGATATGTGAGGACATGAGATTTGGAAGGCCAGGGGTGGAATCATATGGTTTGGCTCGGTGCCCACCCAAATCTCAGCTTGAATTGTACTTTCACAATTCCCTTGCATTGTGGGAGGGACCCAGGGGGAGATAATTTGAATCATGGGGGTGATTTCCTGCACACTGTTCTGGTAGTGAATAAGTCTCATGAGATCTCATGGTTTTATCAGGGGTTCCTGCTTTTGCATCTTCCTCATTTTTCTCTTACCTGTAAGAAGTGCCTTTAGCCTTCCACCATGATGCTGAGGTCTCCCCAGGCATGTGGAACTGTAAGTCCAATTAAACCTCTTTTTCTTCCCAGTCTCCAGTATGTCTTTATCAGCAATGTGAAAACAGACTAATACAGCTATCCTGCACACATTAGTATAAAGATATGACACAGAAATCAGGAGTGTCAATTAATGTCAATTATAATGTTATCTTATTTGTCACCCTGGCATCCTTAGGGGAATAGCTGCAGAATTTGCTTCTTTTTACAACCTAGAATTAAGAAATTTCATTGTTATTGGAGTTTGAATCCAGTCAGTATATGAACATAAAGGTTAAATGAGGGCTGTACAAATTAAAACTTATAATAGGTCATGATGATTTCTAAAATTACTTGCATCACTAACTTTTCAATTTGTGACATTGGAAAGTATATACATGAGATCACATTTATAGACACCTGTAAAGGTTTTGAAATGTGCCAAACCCAGTAGGAAGTGTCATTTAATATTCTTAAACGTTGGCATTGGAAAAATTTTAAATACATTCTGACTATGGTTACAAAGCATGTCATAGCATATTTTCAATTGAACTGATGCTGCATTTGAAATAAAATGAACACAGTCATTTCTGAATGTAAGGATACTGTCTTTCAAAAGACTTTTGTAACTTTTTTAAATGGAAGAATAACAATCATTTGTTTTGAATTATGATGGATTAGTTTTCCACTCTCTACGTGATTGCTTTTTTGAGACACTATTTTTCTTTTAATTATTTTTCTTTAGAGGAAATGAGAGATAAATTAGTGAATACTTTGGAAATGTACACACTTAAAAAGAGAGAAGACTAATTTCTTCAAATCTAACACTTTTTATAAGACAGACATTTATTCCATCAAACTAAATAACAGTAAGAACACCTTCTGTGTATCCAACACTACACTCTCCCCAAAGGCCTCAAAAACATTATTTTTATATATGTGCATGCCAGTGACCAAGCCATTAGAACATGCTTTTCTTTATGTTCCCATTGTGTTTGGCACTTTTAAAGTTTCTTATTTTCTGAAGGTCTCTTTTTCCGATTTTTTTTTTGGACACTTCTCTGGATGATTTTCTGTCTGCCTTACATCTGTCAGTTGAGATTCAGGGAACTCAGACTAAAGCAAGGAGTAAACTGGGAGTCAGACAGCCATGTGCAAATCATGTGAATTCCTGGAAGTTACATAATATGGAGTCAGGACCACAGAGATAACTGGTATTAAAATTACCCAGCTCTAATCTTCCTGTCTCACCCAAGGTGGGGAGAAGAGGCAAAAAATAAAAAAGCAAATAAACACTTGTGAAGGGTCCAGTCCATGAAAAGAGGCTCAATAAAAGATTGAAATTTAATGATAAAATTATTGAAGATTTTTTACACCACTTCTTAATTCCTCTAAGGAGTGTTCAGAGTATAGTATATAGCTGTAAATGTATGCATTAAAAAAATGGCAGATAAATAACCTAACTCTATACCTTAAAGGACGAAAAACAGTAACAAACTCAACCCAAAGCAACCAGAACAAAGACATAAAAAAGATTAGAATGGAGATAAGTAAAGCATGAAAAAAACAACAGAAGGAATAAAACTGAAAGCTAGTTCTTTGGAAAGATCAACAAAATTGACGAATACTTAGCTAGACTGGCTACAAGTCAACAGGGAAGACACTAATAAGTAAAACAAAAATGAAGGAGAAAATATTACTACTGAATTTACAAAAATAGAATTTTGAGAGAATACAATGAACAATTGTATGGCAACAAATTAGAAAAACTAGACAAAATGGACTAATTCCTGATGACACAAATTTTCAAAATAATTTCACAAGTAAATTGGAAATTTGAGCAGACTTTTAAAGAGTAAAGAGAATAATTCATTAATTAAAAACCTCCCTACAAATAAGTGAGCCAGATTGTTTCACTAGTGAATTATACTAGAGATATTAAAAGATGCTTTTCAGATTCAGTGCTTTTCAGATTCTTCCAACAAATGAAAAAAAGTTGAAAGCATTTCCTCACTTATCACTCATTCTGTAAGATCAGTATTACCATGATAACAAAGTCAGACAAAGATACCACCAAAGAAAGCAAGCAATAGCCCAATACCTTTTATGAAGATAGATGCAAAAATCTTCAACATAATTCCAGCTAACTGAATGCATAGTGTATTTAGAGAATTGTTCACCATGAAAAACTGGGGTTTATTATCCAGAAATGCAGTAGTAGTTAAGCATATGAAAATAAATCAATGCAATACATTGCATTAACAGAATGGAAGAAAAACTCTCGTAATTGTCCCAATTGACACAGAAAAAGCATTTGGTAAAATTCTTTTTATGATTAAAAACACTGAAAAATGTAGAAAGAGAGACATTTCTGCAAAATGATGAGTATGTATGAATAACTCACAGCTAACATCATATTAAATGGTGAACAACTCCCTACAATCAGGAATAAGAGAAGCATCTCACTTTCTTTACTGTTGCTCAGTGTTGTAGTGAAGGTTCTAGCCAGAGAAATTAGGCAATCAATCAATCAATCAATCAATCAAATAGCATCCATACTAGGAAGGAAAAAGCAAAATTCCTCTATTTGCAGAAGACATGATCTTATCTACAGAAAATCCTAAAGAAGCTACTAAAAAAACTATTACACCTAAGTGAATAATTTGGCAAAGATTTAGAGTACTAGATTAACATGCAAAATCTGGTTATATTTCTATACATTTATAGAGAAAGAAAACAATTTATTTATAATAGCACCAGGGTAAAATACTTGTAAATAAATATAACTATGGATGTATAAGATATGTATTCTCAAAACTACAAAATATTTTAGAAGAAGTGAAAGAAGACTTAAGTAAATGGAAAAATATTATGTGTTCATGGTTGGCAAGTCGAATATTGTAAAGAAGACAATACTACTAAAAGCTATCTACACATTCAGTTCACTCTTCCATCAAAATTCCAACAGCTTCTTTCTCCAAATAGGCAAAACAATCTTGAAAAAAGAATGATGTTGGAAGACTCACAATCCTAATTTCAGAACTTCCTATAAAGTTACAGTAATCACCAGGTGTGGTGGCTTGCACCTGTAATTCCAGCACTTTGGGAGGCTGAGGCAGGAGTGTTGTTTGAGCCCAAGCATTTGAGACCAGTCTGGGCAATATAGTAAGACATCACCTCTAAAACTTTTTGAAAAATAAAAGTAAAAATGCTACAATAATCATGTTTTATATTAGCATAAAAATTGTACATATGTATATATAATTGAGTATGCAGAAATAAAGCCATACATCAACAGTAATTTCTGGCAAGGTTCCCAAGACCATTCAATGGGGAAATAATTGTCTTTTCAACAAATGGTGTTGGAACAAATAGCTATCAACATGCAAAAGGATGAAGTTAGACCCTTTCAATTAACATACGAAAAGCAACTAAGAGTTGATATAAGGGGCAAACGTAACAACTAAAATCCTACAATTTTTAGAAGCAAATATAGTAGTGAATCTTCATAAACAGGGCTTGATGATGATTTCTTATGAATGACATCAAAAACACAAGTAAGAGAAAAAGAGATACGTTGAACTTTATGAAAATTAAACTTTTTTTTTAAGAGAAAGAAAGAAGTAGAATAAAAGAGAAAAAAGAAAGAGAAGGAGGGAGAGAGAATGAGAATCTTGCTCTATTGCTCAGGATTTCATTTAAATCTGTGAAATGCTTATGCAATTACTAAAAAGTGATTT